>VXBZ01010913.1:88827-111349 GCA_013399135.1 Heliornis fulica | reverse complement strand
CCCCGCCCACCTTCCCCGCCTGAGCAGCTCGGTGACTGGGCTGAGGGAGACTGTCAGGCTGAAGGATCAGTTCCCTTTCCAGCTACATCCTCGGACTGTTCTGCGTATTTCCTTTATAATAATGTGTTGCTGTGGTTTTGTGTGTTTACGGGTCTCTGCAGTGTGTGAAGCATATGATATGCCTTGTGGCTTTCATATTCCATGAATTTTGAGCCCAAAGTTAATTTAATTCATTTTCACAGCTTAAAACCAGTGTTTGAATACAACTGGCCTTGTATGTGGGGTTTGCCGATTCCATGCTACATGTAATCAAAGGTGCTTGCTGCTAAGGGGTGGGCCTGTACTCCTCGAAGAGCTTTATGCCCAGCCTTTGTGGTGGGCAGCTTGGTGTGGTGAGAGATTGACATGTTGACTGAGTTGTGTAATCTGCAAATACAGATTTATATATATATATATATATCTGCTAGAGTCATTATTCAGCATAGCTCTCTTCTCTGTATCCTTTATAAAGGGAATATGCTAACCCAAGATGTTCTCTTATGTAAGTATAACTTGTGTCTGCCTGTAGCATTTTAATTTCTTGAAGTCAAATTCCACTTTTTTCATTTCAATCACAGAATGNAACTGGCCTTGTATGTGGGGTTTGCCGATTCCATGCTACATGTAATCAAAGGTGCTTGCTGCTAAGGGGTGGGCCTGTACTCCTCGAAGAGCTTTATGCCCAGCCTTTGTGGTGGGCAGCTTGGTGTGGTGAGAGATTGACATGTTGACTGAGTTGTGTAATCTGCAAATACAGATTTATATATATATATATATATCTGCTAGAGTCATTATTCAGCATAGCTCTCTTCTCTGTATCCTTTATAAAGGGAATATGCTAACCCAAGATGTTCTCTTATGTAAGTATAACTTGTGTCTGCCTGTAGCATTTTAATTTCTTGAAGTCAAATTCCACTTTTTTCATTTCAATCACAGAATGCTCCCAAAATGACACTTGCTACCTGGCGCTATTTATCCTTCTTGTAGAGTGGCACCTTTGGGTTCCTGTTCACATCTTTAGAAAGCTGGCTGTTGGGCTGAGCTGAAGACTGATTACTCAATATTTGTGTTGAGTAATTTGTTCTTTCAAAATAATAAAACCCTATGTTTTATCTATGCTGAAACATAGGTAGGAAAAATAACCTTCTATTAATTCAGTTCAACGTATGAAGAAATACAAAGTGTTGCTCAGGTATGAGTTCAAAAAGGATGCTGGTATTATGAGTGCTGTCAGCTAACAACCAGAAGAAATGCCAATATAATCACAGCATAGACTTGATACTTTTTTTTTTGCTTCCAAAACTAACTCCCACCCTCTCCCAGGAAATGTGAATGCAACTGTCCTGTTAGAATGGCACTTACATTCTTGGTTTGTCAAATAGGACATAATCTATGTAATAAAGCTCAGTGTTCTTTGACTTCTCTGTTAAATACTTTGATGGAATTTAGTAATTGAGGTTTTTCTCCCTTTGCCTCTAGGTTATCTCTGGACTGAAGCTTACACGACTTTTTGCTTCAAATCAGATTCTGCCAAGTGAATGTCTCCGCTGCGTAGTAGAACTCCTTGAAGACACTAACACAGAGCCGTCTCTAACCTTGTCTGTGGTTACTTTGCTATCACAACTAGGTAATGTTTGCATCTTAACTCCTTATCTTGAGTTTGGGAAAGGGAAGACAAGACAAGTGCTGATTCTGTGGGTCATGAACTTCTCAGAAAAAGCTTAAAGCATGAAAGATAAGGTGGTTTTCGTTATAGTGGAGTGCTTGGCAGAGCCACCAGACTGTACACTCAGGACCAGATAAGATGTTAAATTATTGTGACAAACAGATTCTCTTGTTGGGTCCTTAATTTTTGAAGCTTGAAAGACTGCCCTTTTAATAGAGTGAATGAACTCATCTAGGGGATGCAAAAACAGGGAACAAACCACACTACATCAAGAGTTGTTACCTCAGTTAGCTTCTCCCACTTGAGTGCTTGGTGGGTGGCATGGGACTCCCCAATGATCTGGGCCTGCGTGCTTCCAATTTCCCAATCAGCAAATTCCACTGCTTCTTACTTGTTTCTCAGGGTGGGTTTATTACTTTTTTCTTCCATTTCACAGAAGTGGGACTTGGTTGTCTAGGGAGATTTGTACTCATCATAACCTACATATGTAGGTTACATATACAGAGAAAAAATATCCGTTCACGCCTTAGGTATTTATCCTGCACAAATATCTATTTGATATAGAATCATAGAATTTTTAAGGCTGGAAATGACCCCTAAGATCATCCAGTCCAACAATTAACCTACCGCCACCAAGTCTAGACCATGAAGTCTACTCTTAGACCATATTTGAGTCCTTTATGGCAATCCCTTGTTTATCTTCTCTTATTCTTGAAGAACTTCAAGAACTTCCTTTTAGCTTTTTTTTTTAAATGGTTACTGTAAAATTGTGTTTGTTGCTTGGGTTTGTAATTATTTCTTCCAACCTGTTTTGTCTTTAAGAATGACAATACTTAACCTGAATACTTTAAGAATTGGAGCTCTCCTTCAAGCTGCTTTACCCATCATCAAGGTTTAGGCAACTTGCCAACCCGTAGCATGAAGCAAGAAACTGAGCTCAAGCTTTAAAGCCTTTTAACAGCAGGGTTCAATATCTGAAGCAGAACTAAAACTTTGTAGGCAAGAGATAGGCTGTTCCTTCAGTTTCCAAGCATCTTGGGGAAACATTTAGTGTTAGCTTCTTAACAGTAGGCTCAGAAATAAGGTAGAGATGCAAGTGCATAGGACCTGTGATTTGTTTGTGAAATACACCTGTAAAACTTTGGCTTCTGCTTAAATTGGTAACTAATTCAACAGTTGATTTTGCTGTTACGTGGGGGAGTGTTGTTAATATTTCTTAAATTCTAGCTCTAGACAATGAGACTAGAGAAGCTCTTCAGGAAACCTACAGTCTGACTAGCGTGCTGGCAGGAGTGGTTCATCGAAGCTCTACTAACCTTAGCGACCCAGTCTTATTACAGGTAACTGGAACTAATGCTTAATAATATCTGGCTACTGTTATATAGTATACATTACACTGTATGTGTATGATAACCTTTTAAAAGCTTTCTCTGAAATAATGTGTCGAGGAGAAGTTCTAAACTGTGTATTGTTTTGCTGTAAAGGACTAGTATGAAAGGATTTTAACACTGCAGAGAGTTCTTTGTATTCTCTCCTCAATCTTGATTGTGCTTCTTACCTGCTCAATCAATACAAACAAAAAAATACTTGGTTTTGAAATTCAAGAAATTGCTGATTGAGAGACTGGAAGATTATTTTCCAGTTAAAGCATTTGGTCATTTCTCCTAATGTTTATAACAAAGGCTGCAGATTATTTTGTCTTACCAATACACTGACAGATAATTGTGAATGAGTGAAAGGACAGATGTGGCTGATGGTTCTCATGGAAGGTTTGCAGGGCACTCTCTGGTCAGTGCTGTCTCACAGTGAGCTGTGCTGATGGAAGCTTACTTCTTAGGAGCCAAGTGTCATTGATATGACATTTTGTAGTCTGACTTCACCTACTTTACTGTTCAGTGCACTAAAAGGACAAGTTGAAGTTGGGCAAAATTTTTTGTTTGTTTTAAATGCACAGGTGTTCTCCTATGACTGAGGTTTTAGCAAGAGCTTGCTGTCTACCTGTGATCACACAGACAGTGAACTTGATAGTAGTTCTATAGTCCTTGATCTGTGGAAATTGAGTCAAACATTCAATAAAGAACATTCTGTTTCTCATGGCTTGCATATTTCTCAAAGCATAGGGAGGACCAGAAAACTTAAGGATCCAGGTGACTTGCCAGTCAGTGGGAAAGATTTCATACTTACCAAATAGATCTGTTATAAGACCTTGAAGCTCTTTTGACAGGTATTTACATAGTGATATTATGTTTCAGCTGATATCCCATGCTGTGATTTTTGACGTTTGAGTATATCAACTTTACATTAACTCAGTTACATTATATGCTAAAAGAATGCTATATGAAGAGCGTTACTACCATGGCAATTTTTACAGCAGACCTGTTTTCTTATAAAATACTTTCCTGAAGTATGAAGTCTGAAAGTCTGAAAATTGATTCAGTTTTGGTCTCTCATTTGTCCTTTCAGTTCAAGCTTTGTAACTTTTAGTGAGATACTACAGTAAAGACTTATGTGAATGTTGGAATTGGTTGATCTTTGAGGTCCCTTCCAACTCAAACCACTCAATGATTCTATTAAAAGCTTTCCTGTTTCCTCAGAGTATTCAGTTGCTGCAGAGACTAACCTACAATGTTCCAGTCTTTTGTGCTGGTGCCAACATCGATGAATTAATTTCATTTCTAGTGCATCATGTGTAAGTGTGTACTCTGTTATCTTTTCTCATGGGAAATACCTAGCTAAGCTTCTTAACTTTCCGAAGTACGTTGGACTAACCTGGTCTCCAGAGCGAACGGTGGCGTTTTTGCTAGGAAGTTAAGAGAGTTTTTCCTTTGAAACCCATGTTGTTACAGATTGTCATATGCAGTCATTGCCAGACCTTGTGTGATAGGCAAGGCCTATCTAGGCAAGATAGGCCAAGATTAATTGCCCTCTTAGCTCACCCCTACACACACCAGGGAGCAGGATCTAACAAAGAGGAAAGCCAGGAGAAAATTCCTGCTTGTCATTAAGGACAGACTTGTTACATTAATGTGAATTCTGTGCAAGTGCCTTTAAGACACAACTAACAACTATTAAAAGCACCTGCAGTAAAGGACATTCAATGGTACTGATGTCTGATACTTCTTTTTTTAAGACATGCTCAGTTAAAAACTGCCTACTCTATGGGTTTTGCAATCTGGTTTTGCTTTGCTTGATGGAAAACCAAACAAAAAATCTAACACAAAAAGACCCCCAACTACCCTGCCCTCAAGTCACAAATTCTTGTGACTATGTTTTGGATGCTTTACTGAAACATCTCTGTTTAAATTTCTGGACTTCTCTTTTAAGGCAGTCTGCCGAAGATGAGTTAACAATACCCTGTTTAGGACTCCTGGCAAATCTCTGTCGTGGCAACTTATCTATTCAAACTCAGATAAAATCTATGGTAAGAATTTTGGTTTTTGTGGCATGATTCTCTGGCTTGAGGGTGAAAGAGGATTACATAGCTTTAGGACATCAGCTCAGTATGCCTCATTCACTTGTCTGTGGTAGTGACAACCCTGACCTGTGTGTTCTGTGGAGTTGGCAGGGTTTCACCTGTACTGGAGAAAATAACCATAAGAATGGGAAGTTCAATTTTTTTTTTCCTTATGTTACTGTGATGTTGTATGGCTTGCATTATGCATTCAGTTTCTGCAACTGTTTTCTGCAAGTGAAAGATGAATTTAAAATTTAAACATACTTCTTTAGAAAAGCTGAATGTTGTTAACATGTAAAGACTAGTTGGATTTTTGGTAAGCTGTATTAACTGGCCAAGAAAGAGATTTGACTTTTAAAAGGTAAATCAATAAAATAGCACTGATCTTGATGTCAGATAAGGGCCTTGTCTGAGCCTCTTGGTTCCTGTCTCTCCATAAGTCAGTGGAAGTGTAACTTACTTTTCAGTTCAGAAGTACAGATTCATCTTTGTGGCAGTGAATGTTGTATCATTTACTTTAGAAGAAAGATGGGGGAGGAAAGGAGAAACTACTTATCAGATCTGATCACTGAGAAGAGATCGGGTGGGGGTCAATTTTCAGGGGTTCTTTTCCTTTAGAGACTTTAGCTAAACTACATTCAGAAATACCTTCATTGTATTAACTTTTAAAACGTAACTTTTACTGATACAAGTTCAATGGAGAGTTTAGCCATTGTCGTCAACACCAGTACTGTGCAATAGAACATGAAAATAGATTTCCTACAGAACAGCTGTTATTCTAATATTTCTTGTGTTGTTATTTATCTAATTATGTTGTGTTTATAAGTATGTACAACCTGTAAATTTGGGTTTTTTATAGAATGAAATAACATTTATAATGCCTATGTATTTCCTTTTTACTTTAGAATAATGTGAAGAGCTTTTATCGTACCTTAATAAGCTTCCTGGCCCATAGTAGCTTGACTATGGTTGTGTTTGCACTTTCAGTACTATCAAGCCTTACTTTAAATGAAGAAGTAGGAGAAAAAGTAAGTGATACTTTGAAGTCTGTTCTATTCTTAAGTTATAGGTGAAACTAATACTCGTGCTGGCAAAGTATAGTTCCAGCTAGGTTTGTTTTTTTTTTAAATAAGGAAGGGACCCAACCTCTTTCTAATTTTCTTCTTCCTTTCAGCTCTTTCATGCTCGAAATATCCATCAGACCTTTCAGCTGATATTCAATATTGTTGTAAATGGTGATGGTACTCTAACCAGAAAATACTCTGTTGATCTACTCATGGATCTCCTGAAGAACCCCAAAGTTGCAGATTACCTTACCAGGTATGGGTGCACTGCGTAAAAGTACAAGATATTTTTTCACAAGCTCTTGTTTGGTTCTTTTGCTGTATGCTATTTGTATTTTGA
Source organism: Heliornis fulica (assembly GCA_013399135.1). Classification (NCBI taxonomy): domain Eukaryota; kingdom Metazoa; phylum Chordata; class Aves; order Gruiformes; family Heliornithidae; genus Heliornis; species Heliornis fulica. The sequence goes on along the minus strand of VXBZ01010913.1, from coordinate 104,786 downwards.
ACCAAACACAACAACACAGTATGTTTCAAGATGTAATAATTTTACTGGAGACCATTACAGAATAGCTCTGGAGAGCTTGACTAGTGGTTCTGCAAATTCAGCTAGCAAAATTTAGTTTCTGAATTTCAACTGAAACCTAGCAGTAAAAATAGCTGGGAAATCGTGGCTTATTTTAAGGAAATTGCTTTCATTCTTAGAGTATCTCTATTTTCAGTCTATTTTCATATTACATTATCAAAACTGTTGCTGTACTTGAAGTCTTTGAAGGTAAGAAGGAGAATAAGGCACTTAGATTCATCTCTTAGTATAAGTGTCTGAGGACTGAAGTTAACAATGATTATTTGTTCTCATCTGTGTATGCTGTAGATATGAGCATTTTACCTCGTGCCTTGGTCAAGTGTTAGATCTTCTTCATGGAAGGGATCCTGATTCATCATCTAAGGTACTTATACTTCAGTTTAAGAGGGTCAAACTCCTAATCTAGTTTGACTTCTGTAGTCATCAGTAAGCTCCTTGTGTACAGAACTGATAATCACAAAATCACAGATTTGTAGGGGTTGGAAGGGACCATAATGAAAAAGTGACCTTGTAGTATTTACCAAGCTTGTATTTTCTAGTTGTTTAAAAGGCTGTCAGATAGAATTTGTAATGGTTTGGTTTTGGTTTGGTTTTGGGCTGATTGTTGTTGTTTTTGGCAGATTGTATGTCTGCTTTCAGGCTACAGGCATAAAGGCAAAAAGCCAACACAAACATATTTTGTGCTTTAGCTAAAAGGAAATTTTGGGATCTTCCAAGAATGCAGTGTGTACCCCACTTCGCTGGTTAAAACCTGAATTACTGCTACTTGGACTGATCATCTATATATTTGATTATTATATAGCCATGATCATCAAAGATTTAGGAATATAGGGGGTTTGGTACTAGTTGAACAAATTGATGCCAGGTTTGGTTAAGCATTTATTTGTTGCATTCAGCTTTGTCTTGCTACTACTTTACTTAAACAAAACATTGGGTATCTGTTGCTAAAGGCTAAAGCATATAAGTGTTGTGAAAATATTAGAGCTAAATAAATCTATGAAACAAATTTCAAGCTTCTTTTTTAAATGTTTCACATCGTAGTAAGTAGTAAATGCTGCTGTTTCTGTGCATGTGATTCTTGTTGTTTATTGGTTTCATTTAGAAAGACATAATGACAAGGAGCTTTCTAGGATGCCTTCCTCTTCATCTCCAAGTATGCATATGTGCATCCATTTGTCCTGGAATGTTTTCCTTCCAGTAGCTTTCCTCATTCTGAGTGTATATGCATTTCTTCTACTTAGAAAATTGCTAGCCAGCAGTCCTGCTTTTTAGAAGGAAGGGTAAGCACTATGCTAGATATCAACTGTCACAAGCCTTCACTAGTCTGTGCTTCACTCTGCTGCTGCTGCTGCCTTGGCTTTCAGGGAAGAAAACTGTTTTTCAGAAAACTTTGAAGTACCAAAGAGTTGTGCAGAGCTTACATATCTCTTCAGACTTGTGGTATGGGAGTTGCAATTTCTGTGTAAGTACTAGATTTTAAAGCATTTGAACTCTCATTCACTTCACACAGATCTTAGAGCTGCTGCTTGCCTTCTGTTCTGTGATAGAACTGCGTCATACCCTGCGGCAGGCAATACTGGAACCAGCTGCCTCGCCAGTCTCTGGAAATACCAGATCTGTGACTCGCTCGAAGACTTTTGAACCATCTGTTGCATTGGTGCACTTGTCAAACCAACCTTTGGAAGGCTCTGAAGACTGTTCAGTTCTAGCACTACAACTATTCAAAGAGATTTTTGAGGTACCAAGACTGATAACAAGTTTGAAATGCTTCTTAACAGCTATGTTTTTAATTTATTTTTAAACAGTGGCATTTTACTTGAAAATATAATTAAAAATATACTTAAAATTCTTCCTGCTCTAGAATTCCATGCTTGGTAAAACTCTTTAAAAGATTCTTTATTTCAGAAATATGTCTAGGTTGAAAGCTAAGTGGAGATATGGCAGTTCATGAAGCAGGTATCAAATAATTGCTTTCTAGAAATTGTAGAATTGAAAAAATTTCTACTGTTTCTCTGTTTGATAAGCTTCCTCATCAAGTATGATATCGATCAGTAGTCTGAAACCTGAAATAGCAAGAGACTGTGAAAGCTAGGAGACAGGCTGATAGAGGAAGGGGTGGAGTAAGTTGGGTTCCTTATTCTGTAGTTTTAAATATTGACAAAAAATGTCTTTATTACAGGATGCTATTAGTGGTGGGAACAGCGCCTCAGCTGAGCACTTTATGGATCTTTTGCTGCCTGTTCTTCTTGGTCATCTTCAAATGCCAGAACAGATTGCGGATGAGCTATTAGTGAAGAAAAAGTGTGAAAGAATGGTCAGGGCTATTAATGTTCTGACTAATATCCTTTTTATGTGCCTATTGGCAGTTAATTTATTGTTCTTCCACTGTGATCTGCTTTGTTAGAAGAAATATCCATCATGTGTTACATTTAGTAGCTTTTAATGACAGTAACTGCCCTAATTTTACTTAGGACTGATGTCTTGAAAGACCTTTAATAGCTTTCTAATTGCTGTGAAATTAATTTATAATACAGTGGTGGAAGATAAAATGTCTCTTCCACAGTATAGAAGCACTTTGCGGGTCAAAACCCAAGAAGTTTTCTGTTGAAATTGCAGGTGGAGGTTGGATGGTGGTAAGGGAGAATCGAGGATGGTCCAGTTGGACATGATGGTCAATTTGTGTCCTGGTCACAGCCAGATTACCTTGGCCAGGTGACCAGGGAGAAACAACTTTAAAACTGTTCCCATGAGAACTGACCTCCATGTGAGAAGGAAAGCACAACATTCCCATGAGCACTGAACCTTCGTGGGCGGGGGGAAGCCATGACATTGTGATAGCGTAGCGGAGAGATGTCACCACTCAGCCAGGATGGGAAGTCACCCGCTGTTAGCCCATCAGGCTCACCAGTCCAGCCAGGCCTGCTGTGCGTGTTGGCCCCACGTGCAGCGACCCCAGCTTAGGCCTGGTGCAGGGTATGAGGAAGCCGCCTCGGTGGCGCGGGGAGACAGACATCGAGCGTACCTTGAGGCTGCAGGGGATGCCCTGAAGACACTGTGCCCGGCTCCCTTCACTGCTCCGATGTGGACCCTTCTCATCCTGCTGCTTGGCAGTGTTACAAAGTTCCCAGGGTTGGTGGGGCTCACTTAAGACCCATTATATTCCTTAAAATGGCCTAGCAAGGCTTCTCTCTTACAATTGCCTTATGCCTGAGCACAGCTTAGCAAAGCTTTCTCTCAGCACTGCTGCACACTGGACAACAGCTTAGCAAGGCTGAAAACAATAGAAGTTGTGATATAATTGCTGCTTTGGTATGGGCTCCTGGTTGTGCATTGGAACCCTCTTAAAAGAACCCTGTTACTTCAGTGGTAACAGGTGTCCGTCTTCATCAGGATAGTGTTTTTGCCTAGCTCCTAGCCAAACATAATACAAATTTAGATCACTGAAACTAGGAAGAATAATGTGGGATGATAAAGTTTTATGCTTGGAGTCCTTAGTGCCCACTGTGTTGAGGGAGTAAGGAGGACATGACTACAGAATGTAATCATGCATCCAATTTCTGTAAAGTCTTTTTGCTGTTCACTCCTAGATGGCTAGTTCTTGTATTAATAGCTTTTCATTGTCTTTCATATATTGTCTCTTTATGGCACTCAGTGTGGTTTCTTTAGCTGTTTGCTTCCTGGTAAGTGTGTGTGTGTAATTGAAAAGTGAAACTTGGCTTGTGAGCGAAGCCTGATTTAAGTGGCTTATGAGGTTGTGTTTAAAAGTGTTTTTGGAGGATCTTGTGCTTTGATATATTAACCTTTGTGTGCTTCTATTGTTAAAAAATGTTGCCTTTTGATGCCAATATCTAAACACAGGTATAGTAAGTTTATTCTTAACTCAGTGTACTGCTCTGTAGAGATGACATACTGAAAAGGCATGCCTCGAAGGTGCTGACTGCCAGCCAATGCACGTCTCTAATAGAACACCAGTTTACCTGTAGTGGGATTGATGCTGGCTTGGGGACAAAAGTAGTGGACTCTAAAATGTGGTGAGCACACTCGTTTCTCTAAAATCTAATTTAGCAATACTTGTATAAGTTGTGATATTGTTTCAATGGAAAGCATATTGTAGTTGAATATGCCACTGAAATGCATATAAATCAATACTGAGTTTGATTTTGAAACAGTATTTTTGTGGCAGTAGAAAGTAATGTTGCTGGTTAGTAAAACCTAGCTTAAACATTCAGATAATCTTTCTAGCATAAGATGGATATCCACTTCCATGGAATAGTGCCCCTAAAACTCATGCAGTAGTTGAAGCTTACCAGAACTGCTCATGGCACATAATTTTTCATTTTTACTTTATGCAACCAGAGCTCAAATATCACACATCAGTGTGGGAGGAATTATTGCACTGAAAAGGAAATATACAGTCCTTCAGTTTAGTGTCATTAGTCTGAATATCGATATAGCTAAGAGCTATATGGCCTAAAACCAGTGAAATATAACTGACCCTATGGTTAACCCCTCCTCACTTTTAACTTGAAAGTGGGAGTTTTGGTCTTTGCTGTTGCTGTGCTTGGCATGCTGGACAAAGCTCAGCTGTGTCTCCAAGGAATTTGATGATCTCTCTTAATGTTGGCATTGTCATTGTTACTTTGTGAAGATATGTATTAACCTAAATAGACAGGATTTATTTATTGATGCTAATTTGACAAATCTTGCTCTGCCCTTTGTCTTTCACTCACTCTGCTTTTCTATTTGTATGTTTAAAAGCAAACTTTCTGCTGATATTATTTTGAAAACACTTGATCTTATGAGTAGACTGAAGCAGGATTTACCTGGTATGGAGGTCAGCTTCTACAAAATCTTACAGGTATGATTTTAAAATGTCTTATGTGAAGTATCTCTGAAGCAAAGTGGCACTGAGCTACAGAGGGTTTAGTTCTGAATGTTTTGCATGCTTATCTCTGAAGTGGTAAAACTTGTAGGAAAATACAGTCCCCTGGGCACAATTCTTACAGGTTGTTTTATTGTTAATTAATCTAAAATAAGGGCGGTTTGCTTTTACTGCAATCATTTATTTCAGTGATGTATCTGAAATCATAATTATACAGTAATGCATGTGAAACTGATTAATTAATCAGAATTATGCTTTTAATACTCCATTAGGACTGAAGTTTAAAGGTAGCATACAAAAAAAAAGTTATTACAGCTGTATAATTATTTGTAGGGTTGATTACTGTGTAATATAGGTATCTAATTTGGGACTTTGCATAGTCAAAACAGTTTCTGGTAACTATTGATCAGATGGTACCTTAACAACTTTGTAGGTGTAATGGTGATGCTGTTTTGGAGGGTTTTTCAAAGTATTAAACTTAAGCTGCTGTTTATGATGAAAATCAGACACTTAAAGAGACCACATAACTCCAAGTTTTCACTTGTTGTGTGGGCTCTAATGGGCAAACATGTTTCTAAATACTCCACAGTGTAAGCTATTTTTAAAATCATTTCTGTTGATTTCAGGCTCAGAACTTAGGAGGATAAATTTCAAGCAAGTAGCTTAAGTTTTGAATGAAACATTTCCGTGCTGCTGAGCCTTGATATTGTGATGCCTGGGTGGTTTTGGTTTTTTCTTAATTTGTTGTTGACTGTTTTATGCTGTTTTGACCAAAGTAGTTTCTTCTTTTAGGATCAACGCTTGATTATGCCTCTGACATTTGCTTTAACATCTGACCACAGAGAGCAAGTCCAAGTGGGACTTAGAATATTGTTTGAGGCTGCACTCTTACCAGATTTTCCTGCCATAGTGTAAGTTTGTTTTTGTGATAGTCTGGTAGGATTGCACATTTTCATGAGTTTAGTGATATTCATGTTTCTTGGCATGTTGCCTTCAGTTCCTCAGAAAGAGAAACTTTAGAAAAAAATGCCTTGCTTCTTCTTTACCTCCTCAGGCCTCCAAAATCACTTCTGTCTTAAATGCAGGTATCTCAAACGTTGATGGTATTCAATTAACATCAGAGTCTAGAGAGCACAGTAGTGACTGACTTCTGTCCATCAAGGGTCATTTGTCTGAAGTCAGTGCTCAGAACTGTCGACTTGGAGTACGTGTAATACTCTGTCAGATTTCTCTCTGCTGAGCTTGGTCACACGTCACTCTTCCGTTTCTAAAGCTTTGGTTATCCTTTTGCAGTAACTTCCAAGAGAGAACAGAATAGCCGAAGACACAGGCAGACAGCAGTTGAGGTGGTATTTAAGGTGGTATAAATAGGATAAAAATACTGAGAAACTGTATTTGATGGAGTCCTTATTTCTGTAGGTGTAATGAAATAGGAAAAACTGATCTTAAATTGTATCACGGTCTTTGCAGCCTAGAAAACCAGTGTGAAAGTTAGTCCCTTTGAAAAGCGCTACTTTTTTAAAACAAAAATGGGAATTGTTTGAAAGGTCTTATAGATCAACTTTTTTGCATTTGAGCTGCTGTTTGTCAGTGAAGGATATCTAACAACTGGCTTATCTTGGAGTAGTGTCTGAATTATTACTTGGGGGTGGTGAAGAGTAAAGGCATATAACGTAACAAAATCGTGGTAATTTGTCTGGGGTTTTTTGAGTGCTTTTGAAGATAGTGGCATGAACAGGAACTTCACAAAACTAAACAAAGAAAAAGACTTCCTGCACCCTAGGGAATCATGCTCTGTTCTTTCATAACAGTGATAGGAATACAATAATGAGTCTGAAACAGTGTTCATACTGAAAAAATCAGTGCTGTTTTGAGTACTACTCATTAATCATATCTCTCACCTTATGTCACTGAGAGCAATGTGGAAGTGTAGAGGCAAGAAGACTTACCCTGGGTAGTGGAAGATTAGGTTATGGAACGTGAACAAACTGGACAAACAGAAGTCCATGAGACCTGACAGAATGAACCCATGTTCATTCATAGTGCTTAGCTAGCTGGCTGATGTCTTTGCAGGGCCACCTCAGGTTATCTTTGAAAATTCATGGTGGTTGAGAGATTCCTGAGGACTAGAAGAAAATGAACATAACTTCTGTCTTCAAGAGTGGTAACAATTATCAGTAGCTCCCTGGACTGCATTAGGAAGAGTATAGGGTAAAGCAGGTGATTTTTGCCCTCTGCTCACTCCTGGTGAGATCACATCTGGAGTGGTGTGTCCTGGACAGGGCTTCCCAGCATAACACGGGTAGAAACATACTGGAGAGAGTCTAGACAAGAGCCATTAATATGTTTGAGGATGAGTATGTGTCATACAAGTTGGTAATGAGAGCTGCAGTCATTTAGTTTTGAGAAGACTTGGGGAGGGGATCTTGCCAGTGTGTATAAATGCCTAATGGAAAGGATCTAAGAAGATGGAGCCAGAGTCTTCTCAGTGGTATCTATCAGTAGGACAAGTAGGCACAAACTAAAATATAAGGGGGGGAAAACCCCCACCAACTTTCTTAAATAGAAGGGGGGAAAAGAATCTTACTGTAAAGGGGTCTCAAAGGCTGGAAAAAGTTGCCTAGAGAAGTTGTGAAATCTTCATCCTTTGAGACAGTCAAAACTACTGAACAAGTAGTCTTGGCAACATGCTTAGAGCAGGAGACTTGAACTAAATGATCTATAAAGGTCCCTTTCAACCTCAACTATTCTAGGATCACAGTATTTTCTTGATATAGGAGACTTTTTTATAATGACCAGTAACTAATAGTCTGGCTGGTTGGAAGAGGTAATCTGGGCAATCCACTATGCCTGGAGCTGTACAGTGGAATAGACAAGTGATATGTCTACAAATGCAAGTTAAAAATAGTCTGTTCACTTAGGAAGCAATTGAGACAGCACTTCACTGAAGTGGTTGGGATAACTTAGTAATTAAGGGATTTATTGAGAGGAAACTATTTTTGACAGATGCTTCAAAAATCAGCTCCTTTGCTTTATCATTCTCTCTGATTTGGAACATGTTGTCAGTAGCCGCTTGGAAAATACTAACCACAAGTTACATACAGACACTGGAATGCAGATATTATAATTGTTACTGTCCAACCTTTTGTGTTATTTTCCCTGTACAAATGTTAACAGATTGCACTTTTTTGTTTGAAACAAAATGCCGTGTGCTGTACTCAATATAGTATTGTGAAACTGTCACAGACAAGGAAAAAATAAGTTTATTGGTAGCATTCTGCTTCTTTATAAATAAATCTTATTTTTGTGCCTAATAAAACTCCTTACTAAATACCTTCTCAGTTGTCTTTCTGACAAGCAGTGGCCTAGTCAGTTGAATAGTGACAGGTGAAATAACCTATTTCTCAGGCTCATTTGACAGATGATCTGTTCTGCTCAAGAAGAGCTGAACACCATGCCCTTTCTGGAGAGATAACGCATTTCTTTCTAAAGGTTAGCCACAACAGGCTTTCATTACTATTTCCTTTTCTCCTTTTCTGCTTTCTCTATCTCTGGACAGTTTGGACATGTGTGTAACACCACATCTTAAAGTTGTGTGATTAATACAATTGTGACTGCTCTGTAAGCTCTTTTCAGTGAAAGAGAAATTGTGTTATGAAGTTCTCATCTTCAGTCCTTACAATGATATCTGTAGCAGGTTTTCTTATTAATATCCTTCATGTTTATACAGGCTTGGTGAAAGTATTGCAGCAAATAATGCTTACAGACAGCAAGAAATGGAGCATGCATCAAAAAGAATCCAAATGCCGTCACCTGTGACCAGTGGTACTTCAGTGAGGTGTTCTTCAGCCTGTCCTTCAGGTGATGAATCCAAATCTGCAAATATTCAGGAACTAATACAAAAACTTTCTTCTGGACTGGAGGTTAGTAGAATTTATGTATATCCTTGTTAAATATTTGTCTCTTATATTGTGCAGGGGCCACAACAAAGATTAGAATCCAGGTGTCAGGTTATCCTGCATGTATCCATGGAGTTGGTTTTAGATTCCTACCTTTTTAGAATGTGCTCTTTTTATCAAGCTCAAGAGCAGAAGTCAGTGATGATTTTGTGCAACATCAGAAGCTGGGCCCCTTATTGAGATCTCTTTCTCCAGTGAGGTTGTCAGGTGTGGAGGAAGGTGTCAGATAAAGTCTAGACATATGCCTAGACTTGCTGGGACACGTAGAAGGGGTCCCCTCTCCTTTTTTCCTAAGAAACAGCCTATAATAAAATAGAGATGATACGCCACTTTGGAAGAGCGTGGAATGTCCCTTGTATGCCTAAACACGTGGATGACCAATTTCCTTTTCTTGCCTGTAGATTCTTGCTAAATTACTTTAGCATTTGCAGGGGTTTTTTGGATTTTTTTTTTTTTTATGGCCTTCTTGGAAAGGTACTGTTATTACTTCAGAAGAATGGTTTTGCTTCCTTCTGTAGCAACATATATTGTGAATGAGATGCTCAAACAGGCACCACGTATAGTGTGTTTCTTTGTGGGCCATACTGTCAGGTGCTGAATATATTTCCTGTTTTTTGTCTGGTCAGAGATGCTTTGTAGCTCCTCTAGGCAGAGTGGTAGATTGTTGCTTCTATTTTACCTTGGCTTAAAGGAACAGTATGTAAACTGGGAAAATGAACAGAAAGTGCCTGATAGCAGCTTGATATCTGTATTAATGGTCATTGTCTCCAGCCTTAGCTTTGCAACCTTCCTCTCATTGTTGTAACTGGTCAAAATGAAACTCAGCAAACTACCAGTTTCAGACAGCTGTTGGAATAATAGTGAAAAAAGTCAAGTGAGGGCATCCTTTGTACGCTGGCACTGGATGCTCCCAGTGACCTTCCCTTTCAGGGCTGCATGTGGCAGTATGTAGGTATGTTGCTGTGTATGTATTAATGTAAGTCAAAGCAGCTGCAGGTGCCTAACAGCACGAGTGCAGCAGCTTCCAGTAACATGACAGATAGTAAAGTTTATTTGATTTTTGAGGGGAGACAGTTGTTGATGAATTGAGTGAATCTTAGACCTTCTAATTAGTAGAGCTTTCCTTTAAAAATCAATATACACTTTCTTTTAAAATAGCTAGTATACACCAACCCATAAACTCAACAAAAAACTCCACATAATTGAGAGAACACTTCCAACAGTAATACTGCACAGACATAGTGAATAGAACTTAGGGAAATTTTTCTTATAGTAGTAACATCTAAAAGGACAAAGGTGACAAGTTTGCAAGCAGAAAAACATTTACTTGTTTACTACTCTAGGGTCAGGAAAATGAGCTGAGAACCTGGGGTTGTGTGAAGACTACTCTTAATATGCAAAGAAATTGTTGCATGACCTCTCAAAATGGTGGAGAGATGATAGCTTTTCAGTAGGTACTCATCGTATGAACAGCTGAGGGCTTGTATAGTATCCTTTCACAGTAAATTTCCTGCCTCTTTTCTGGCAGTCTATATGTCAAGAAGATCTCGGAGTATGAACAAGTGTATTTTGTGCTGCTATTATTAAGGTGAATTTCCTTTTCCTATGAGAATACCGCTAATTCTCCAGCAAAGATTAGACCCAGGGGAACCAATTTAGAATGGTGATGTTGCCTTGTAGGCTGGACTGGTCATCTCCAGGTGAATCCTGTTCAGTTGTTCACAAACTTTCCCCAGGAGTTAAGTGCATGACTTTGAGCAGAGTATCAGATAAAATGATGAGAACTCAAAAAGCTAGTGGATAGGGGGAGTTTTTGTTACAAAACTTTGCCTATCCATGTAAAATACAAATTTACAGTAGCAGTAACTGGAAAATTCATTTTCACAGATGAAGGATCCACACACCGATGTAAGGATATCGGACATAATGGATGTCTATGAGCAGAAGCTGTCCACGTTAGCAGTGAGTACAACCTAATGTGTATGTTAATTGCTGCCTGTATATTCAGAAGGTATTAATGAAAAACATTTTTCCTCTGTACAGTCTAAAGAAACTAGGCTACAAGGCCTTTTGGAAGCAAAGGGACTAGCACTGGCTCAGGCAGATAGGCTGATGGCTGAATACCGATGCCAGAGAGCCCAGGCTGAGACTGAGGTAAGTAGCAGGTTCTTCCTTCTGGGACTATCAGGTGGGGATGAGTAAAAATTGCCTGAGTAGTTTTAACTGTGATTTCCATGTATGGAAATTCTGTACTGCCTAGCTGTAATCTATGCTTGCAAATTAATAGCCTTAATTTTCTTTATAAACATTCTGTTTTTCTTTGGATTGTTCTTTGGAGCAGTTTTCTCTAATGTCCTTTCCCTTACAGGAAGCCAACAAAACTAACCTACAATACTGATTATTGTTTGCTAATCACTACTGTTAATTTAATGGTAGCAATTTAGAAAACAAAGCCACTTACTAGAATTCTATATGGAATTTTTCTGGTATATGAAGAACTTCCCTGTTTGTGCCTTTTAATCACTTGTTGAAAATGAACTTTCCATTAAGACATAATTCAGTGGAGGTATATATTCCAAGTGTACATTAAAAACTCAGAAAAGATTTTATTTCTCGAAGGTTATAATAAAGGTTGGGATGAAGATGACTAAATCCATAGGTAGAACATATATTTCTTTTATCTTCTCTCATGCTCTCTATAAAGGGGAGCTAAAGAAGCTTTGAGTGAACAAATTAATTTGTAGTTAATATTAGCTGAGAAAAATCCATTTCCTAATGTAAATGATAGCATTTTAGTGCTTGATCTATGGCCTCAAATATCCTACTACAAAGTGGTATGTGAAACAGAATTGCTTGTAATTGTGGGTGTTTTGTTTGGGGTTTTTTTTGGTGGGGCTCATTCCACTCAAAGGCAAGAACTCTTGCTGCAATGCTGAAGGATGCAGAACGAAAAAATGAAGAACTTAATGATTTGCTGAAAGCTCAGCAGGTAGAATCTGAAAGAGCACAAAATGATATTGAACAGCTCTTTCAACACAACAGGAAATTACAAACAGTTGCTGAAGAACATGAAATGCTTAAAAAATCTTCTGACTATCTTCTTCAGAGGTAAGTCATGTAAGATCTCTAAGCAAATACTCTGTATTCAAAGTACAATGAATCCCCCTTTACTGGACAAAGCACATTAAAAGGGCAGTGTTATTGCTTCGTTTCTGAGTGGGAAAAAATTGTTATTGTTAGTATGTTAAATGGATTGAGAACTAAAGCTGTAGATGTTGAAGGTCCAGTTTGGGAAATAGCATGAACTCTGTGCAAATGGGAGTAGTGGTCTCTAAGCAGTGGAATTAATAGTGCATGGTTTATATCAGTATTCTACCATACTCTCAGATTTGTAATTTGATCTTGTATGCTGTCTATGAGTAGTCTGGAGAAGCAGCCAGTACAGTATATCTGTGTAAGATAGGAGCTTGTATATTTGATCACTTCCTATAGCAAATTGACTGAATCAGGTAAAGCTGAGGTAGGGAGGAATGAGGCATCTTGTGTGTTTAGAATTACTTATAAGCATTATTTCTTTAGGAACTTAAGCTAAAAGGACACAGAAGTGTGAGACACAGAATACATAAGGCTAGGAAAGGAGCTGTTTGTGAAAATACCACGTGCTTTGGAAGAGTGAAGGCTTAAAGGAGCTTTGGCTTTTCAACTCGCATGAGTTGGTCTTGTCACTAGGTGTCAGCAAGGCAAAGAAGCTGATAAAACTGAGTTTCTTGCTTATTAATGGGAGCAGGCATTATACTAGACAATTGTGAAGACATACCACCGCCATTAAGGCGAGTCATTGCAGGATGAAAAATGTATAAAGCTTCTGTCCATTATGGGATTTCTTGACTAAGTGTCTAGTATGGTCACTGTGGAAGTGCCTTTGTTGCTCAACTATATGCAGTCATATACATTCTGAACACTTACTTGACCGATTTCTGTGAAATAAAAGCCTCTCTGTAGTATCTGAATTGTAAATTCTCCAAAGTAGGAATAAAATAGCAAAAATGTGCTTTCTAAACAGTCTGCACACTTTAAATATACCGTTCCTTAAGAACAACCAGGTGACTGGCCTAAGGGCAGAGAATTTACCTTTCTGTAGGGAAGTAGGAAACAGTTACTCAGAGCAGCTCTGTCTTGTGAGCCTACGTGAACTGCACACTGGAGTCTTCAGTATGTTCAGTTTTTAGTATCACCAGACAACTGGAGGTCAGACTGATTTAAAAAATCCCTTAAAAGATGGATGCAAATTGCTAATTTATAACAGTGTATGCATGTCAAATTTCTAAAGGCACCTGTATGTCTCGTCAGTGCCCAAGAGTGTTTTTTCACTGAAAGAAGGTTGCTCCCTGATACTTAATCATTAAGGATATGTAAGGAATCCACTGAATCTTCATTTGGTTTTGTTTTTTCCTTGCTCCAGGTGTGTGATTTCTAAAACACAAACCAAAAAAGCCACCTGAGCTACCACCAAAAAAATCTTCAGCCAAACACCACCCCCCTAAACACTTTGATTTTTCACTTCAGTGGGGTGATTGCATAGATTATGTCAAATAAAATTGTTTGGCAAACTATTAAAACAAAAGCTCTTCAAAAGCACTTACCCTTTTCAAACTTAACTCTAATTCATTTGCAGGTATGAAACAACTGAAAGACAATGTAAAGATCTACAGAATACATGCAGTTCACTAAATAAGCAAATGGAAGCAATGAAGAAACTAAATGAATCACTCAAGCAGCAGAATGACAGGTAAGTTCAATGCGGTTTCTTAAAGCAAATTAAAGTAAAACTAAATTGCACATTTAATCTCATTTTTTTTTAGTTGTACTAATGCTTGCACTGGAGCGAAAAGAAGGAAAAGATTCTTCAGGGTTATATGTATGCTAGATGGAAATCCATAGTAGCAATTTTAGTGGCTTACTTTGCTCCTGTATTGGTTGGCCATAAGGTAGAATATTCAGACTTCAGCAACAGTAGCACTTAAACAGAGTAATAGAAACAGTCTGGCTCTTGGCTACATTTCAGGGGTGTGGCGGTGTCTTTTTGCTTACTGTTCTTAAATGCTATTATCGTTGAAAGATTTTAATCCATTCACTTTATAGCCTGCGAGGCTTCTCTGCAATGTTTTCAGATCAGGAAAAATCCCTACCCTGCTAAACCTAATGCATTTTAAAACTGTAGTGGAAGTAGGATGGTATTCTCTTGTGGTATAAAACTTCATTCCTCAACTATAAAACCAGCATTGCATAAGTCTTTTAGAGTAGTCATATTTTTTTTCCTTTTTGACAGCTTAAAATAGAGGTCTCCTACATTTCACCAATGTAACTAAGGAAACAGGGCTCTTATTTGAGATTTTATTTAATACTTAGTTCTGCAGAAGAGATTTTTAAAATTATGCTCATAGACTTGCCTTGTATTCAGTTTAGAAATAAAATTATATTCTTGGGTTTACTTGCAAAGTTCCCTTCATCCTTCCAGGCTCTTGCCTTTTCATTAAACAGAGCAGTCCAAATTACTGCCCTGCCTTCTGATTAACATCTATCAATGTGAAAATTTTCCTGTTAGTTTGCTACTGAATAAATTTGGACCGTTACTTTCACTGGTACAATATGCAGCTCATTGTAATTGTGGGAAATAGCCTGGTGAAAGGCAGGTAGGTCAGGCGAGTAGTTACATACATATTCTCAAACTGCCACAGATAAAATGAAGGATGTGGAAATACATGCTGTCTGTTGCTAGAGGCTGCAGCTTTTGAACTGGTAGGTACTAGGTGGATAAACAAGTAAATGAGAATGCCAGTAGATGCCATCTATGCAACCCAGGTGGCTGTTAGAGTATGCCTTAGAAAGTAGGCTAGTGAGTAACAGAAAAAGTAGACGAGCTTTGCAGAGTGTTATAAAGTGCTCAGGCTTCAGCTATAACGCTGATAAAAGTACCCATATATTAAGTGATCTTGGAAGCTAAGTATTAGTCCCGTTGGGGAGAAATTCAGCAGACCTATATATGGACTATGGTGACATCTGTCACACAACACTCAGCTAAAATAACCATCTGGAAGATGTTCTGAAGGGTATTGGAAAAATCTTTATGCATAGATGTGTTTGCATGGATAATACCTGAAACAGGTTTTACTGATTCTGTTATCAGTTGGGAAGCATGTGAAGCACCAAAACCCCAGCATGCTACTTGGTCACTAATGACAGTGAATTTTGGTTGAATAACAATTCCCATTCCAGTGAGGAATTTTGAATGATTTGTAGCTGTAATCTAAAGCAAGATTCTGGTGTTTAAGCTCCAGGTATGAACTTTTTCAGCTGTCCCTACCAAGTGTCCATGATCAGAGAAGGGAAATGACTGTCTCATGTGGGGGGAAAGAAGAGGAAATAAAATCTGTAGTCACACCCTGCAAGTTTATAGGTTTGCTGATTGGAAGCTCCTGACCGCTATCAGGAATAATTGTAGCTTAGGACGAAGAAATCGTGGCGTATCCCACTTTGATCATTAAAATTTATTTTTCTGCTACTTTAGGATTGCTGCCCAGTTGGTAGAAATTGAAGATCACAGAAAGGAATTACAGCAACAGCTACAGGAGAGAGATGGTAAAATAGCAAGTAAGTCCCTCATCTAAAGGTCACTGAACATAGAGAACTAACTGGACTAACCATATTGTGATTAAATGCTTACATAAGCAGCTATATCTTACTAATTTGTAAATATTGAAGTGAGCCAGGGATGTGTAATTAGCAGTTGAATGAAATGTAGATTTTTATTTTAACTAAAGGATAGGTAATAACACTTCCTAGACTATATGGACTTCACTGAATCTCTGCACAGCATTTTATGTCCCTAAAGGGTCTTTTTCCAGCATGTCCAACAGGACTTTTGTAGGAACTACAAGTTATGAGAGCTTAATTTAACTCCTGTCAGTGACTGGAAGTGACCACTGACGCTTAGCAGTAGGTGGCACTACTCTGTAATTTTATTATCCTCAGCCATTTTG
>VXBZ01010913.1:0-88782 GCA_013399135.1 Heliornis fulica | reverse complement strand
AAAAAAAACCACAAACCAAACCAGCTTGTTTCCTAGGCAATGCAGTATCTTTTTTCTAAGTTTGACAACCCATCTTTTAATGTGTTCATTTTTCTTAAGCCTTGCAACAGAAAATAAAAGTTCTGGAAGAAAAACTGAAAGCGCAACAGAAACAAAAAACTGATATGGAACAAACTGTAGATGCTCTTAAAAAGGAATTAAGTAGAACAGAACAAGCAAGGAAAGAACTGAGTATCAAGGTAAGGGGTTATTTCCACCTGCATTCTAGAGATGGAATTTTAGATATTTCTATTACTGATGATAGAATTGGTAAATCATTATTTCAGTGGTAAAATAGTGAAGGGAAGTAGGGCAGTCTGTCTAATGAGAACAAATTTGCTCAGCTTAAATTGAATACCTTTTGAATTTTTGAGTAGCTGAACTTGATTTTAAAAGGAAAGCAGTTGGGGTCAGGCTCTAATGAGGCTGTATGGGGTGTGAGGAGATAATGTGTGGAAGAAAAAACACTTGTAGTGCAATATTAAATAAGAGAATGTAGCATACTCCTCCTTGAGTGGTTTTGACTATTGTAAAATGTGAATTGGCTTACTTTCTCCCCTTTCTTGTGTCTTGAATTAAGGTACACATGCTATGTATGTACACACCAAAATGCATTTGATTTTCATTTTGGTCTTTGAATTACCCCTTTTTATCACTAAGAAAGATAGTCTCTTTTCAAAACAGTTTGGGTACACCAAGTTAACAAGGAAAAATTTTAAGAAACAATCCCCAAAACTTCAGCACAAACTACATCCTTGCCTGTAGTTAAAGCTCCCTATGAACTCACAAGTCAGACATTGATTCTACATGCCATCTGAGCAGCAATCGCAAAGCATTTGCTGTACATACTTAAAAGCAAAGTCTAATCTCTCCAGGCAATATCCAGTGTATATAGCAAATTTCCCTTCTTCCCAGTAAGAATTTACTGGGGCAGGGCTTGAAAAGAAATATGGATGGCTTAACAATAAACACTTATAGATAAAATAGATGACTTGGGATGTGGAAGTTAGTGTTTTCCCATGGCTTCTACAGTTATGAAGTGTGGCAGTAGCTGTAATTGTTCATGTGCACCAAACTTACTCCTTAAAACTATTTCTGAAACAAGCCTATAATTAAAAAGCACAGTTTTAAAACTACTAGCTTAAATCCACCACTAGGCTGCTTGGTTTTAACTGTATTCTCAGTTGATAATGGATGAAACGGTAACACTTTGTTTCTGCAGGCATCATCTCTGGAAGTTCAGAAATCCCAGTTGGAAGGACGCTTGGAAGAAAAAGAAGCGCTTTTAAATCTGCAGAAGGAAGAACTGAACAAACACTCTAATATGATTGCAGTGATTCACAGTCTAAGTAGTGGCAAGTTAAGCGCAGAAGCAGTGAATCTCACTTTATAGGGCTCTGTTGTAAAGGTTTTAACTTTTTTTTATATATGTATAAATATATGTAAAGATTTTTAAACTTGAAGCTAGTATACTCTCTGGCTTGAAAAAAATAGAAAATCAAAGTAGCTTATCCATCAGTTGAGAAGAAAAAGTACTAATTGTGGAAGCCTTGTTCAAAAAAAAAAAAAGAGCTACTGTATAGCAAATAAGTCTTCCTATGGTCTTGGTAGAGCTATTATCTGTATTGGGAGCTGAACACAACTTTGTTTCCTTACATATATCCAGAAAGTTTAGCCACAAACAAAAGGAAAATAGGAATCACTGTCAACTTTTGTCTGTATATTCTTCTACTGGATGTCTGGCAAGCAGCATGCTTCATAGGTTGAGCACTTCTAGAATTTAATCTTGTTAATTTTGACTCTTCAGAGTACCAATATTTGTGCAGCCTTTCTTCATGATGTCTGACAAAAACATGAAAGTAAAATATATTGATTAGAATGTTACACTGAAAGCTGTATTTGTCAGCATATTGTGCAAGTAGTATGTGTAGGTGTTTCTAATTGAGGAGTTAGTGTTCTACTTGCTCGAATTCCTATCTGAATGACTCTTCAGCAAACAGCATCAGTTAGGGAGAGCATGCTAAAATGAAATAGATGAATGAACAAATATTTTTAAAATATGAGGTAATATATTCCTAATCCTACGACACTTTTCTTTCTTTAGAGATTGGACTGTCAAAAAAGTGCAGATCTGGTGAATGCTAGCTAATGTCAGCATTGTCACTTCCTGTTGTATACCACCAGGGTTATGTATATTGTTTGTAATGTGACCATTTAGATAACTTTGGGGTTTTTTTTTAAATATACTTTCATATGAAAGGCTAGTACTAAAATTCGCATGGTTTTGAGTGGCAGAAAACTCTTTAGTTTACACATGACATGAATAACATATCTTTTAGCTGTTTCAGTAATTATTTCAGTAGTATCTCTAATTGATAGAACTACCAGAGTTTTGGATGGCCTAATGTCTGTCTTTCTGCAGCCTCTATTTGTATCAAGTTTGTAATAGCTAGATCTTAAAATATTGAGATTCTTTGGTTTTACAGTTGTGTAATAGATGTGTCTCACTGAATCTGTTCCACTTATATCAAGTACAACCTTATGTCTTCTGTTGCAGTTATACAATATCAAATGAATTTTAACCTGTTCTGAAATATGTATTTTTTTGGTTTTTTTTTGTAACTTAACCAAAGGTAAGGTGGTTTTTTTTTTTTTGTTCTGGTCTCTGAAGACCAAGAGAATAAAAAGCTATATCATTTGTCTATTTTGTATGTTTTATGTGCTCTCTTCAGTGAGAAACTCTAGGGATGACCACCAACTTTGTGCACAGTACATGCAGTTTGGTTGCCTCTTTGCATAAAATGCTTTTATTGCTTAGGAAGGAAAAAAAAATGCTGAGATTAGGGTTTTTATTATAGTTTTGCAAACACAATTGGGAAAGTAAACTTCATTAACCACATTTTTACTTCAGTCTAATGGGTTAAGAAATTTGAGTGTCAAAGTAAATTAGCAGACACAGGTTCATTTCTATTTAAGTCTCTTGGTCATGGGTAAAGGGTAAGTTAATGGGTTGGGTTTTGATTAATTTTTTTTCTGCTCCTTTTCTGTCAAAAACTGCTCATGTAAAGAAATTCAAGCAAGAAATGTCAAGTGTGCTACTAATTAAACTGATATACGCTGATCTGACTTTGTTCTCAAATGGTGGGATGGAAGGACAGAAAAAGCCAAGCTGCTCACCATGGTAAGGGTATGCAGCAATAAGATTCATGTCCCCAGATGAATCTTTGGTGCTTAAGTGGCA
The DNA here is from genome assembly GCA_013399135.1 of Heliornis fulica. NCBI lineage: Eukaryota > Metazoa > Chordata > Aves > Gruiformes > Heliornithidae > Heliornis > Heliornis fulica. The sequence goes on along the minus strand of VXBZ01010913.1, from coordinate 85,502 downwards.
GAAGCCACAGTAATAAGCACAGTGTATAAATATTGATTTATTTTTAATTTTTTTTTACATTCCTTCCACCTTCCCACCCTCTCCACCCCCACCCCCTAGAAAAACATCCTGCTTCAGTCTGCTGTTCAAAGCCAAGTGCTGAATTCTGGGATGCATAGTGAATAAATATATGGCCACATCAAGCTACTGTGACAGCATTTCTGTGCTCTTTCCTGGCAGTGCTTTTTCCAACTGGTATTAAACAGCTGCTAATGGAACTAGCAAATAAATTGGTATCTAGTTTAAATTTTGTTCCACACCTACAGTATTTTTTCACTGTGGAAAAGCTCGTAAATCTCTAGACTTAATTCACACAGAGAAATAGCTGTGTTTTGGTCTCAGGCATCCTGACATGATCAGTGTTGAAAGTAATTCTGTAGTAAGGTTCCCTGTGCACTTCTCATATTCTTTTTACATGCTGTATCAAATATGCTATTGGACATTTTTTTTTCTTTCCCCACAGGCTCCCTCATTTAGTGCAGAGAATAGTTGGCACCAGCATGATGAATAGCTCTTCAATAGAGTCGATTTTTAATTATCTATGTGTTATGTCAGGTTGTTGACTGCCTGGATTACAAGCTCAGAGACTCTTGTCTCTTGTCTTAGTTGAGAGCAACCTTGCATCTCAACCGTCAGGCACGCTACCGCTTCTTATCTGGAAGTAGCTGCCTTTTATGTAATTAGAGAAAGTTTTCCATCCAGCATGAGGTTCTATACAGCTTTGTACATTTTTAAAACTAGACAAGATGAGGTATAGTTTGGATATTAGGAAAAGGTTCCTCGGTCTGAGTGTGGTAGATCACTGGAACAGGTTTCCCAGAGAGGTGGTAGAGGCCATGTCCCTGGAGATATTCAAGATCACGTGTTCTCAGCAGCCTGATCTAGTGAAGAAGTCCCTGCTTACTGCAGGGGCCTTTAGACGTCCCTTCTGAACTGACGCATTCTAGGATTGCTTCAGTCCTGTTGTAAAAAACACTTCCTTTTTTTCCATAGTGTATTTTCTCATTAGTTTTTGGTCTACTGGGGGAGGCGGGGAATAATTAAATGGTGAGCAGTTTTGAGTCTGCCTTTAAATTCAGCATCTGTTGTCTTCATTTTACAACACTCCTCCTTGGTCTCAATTCTGCTTTTATTTTTCTTTCTACTTCTGTGCTAGCAGTATATTTAAGAAGCTTTCACTTTCCCTAACTGCTGCATCTCGCCACCTCCTCTCACCCACCGCTGACTGCAAGTGACAGTGCCTACTGCTTTCTCTTCCCCACTGATGTCTCTTGTATTCAAACTAGGAAGCTTTTCATGTGTGCTGTTTGGATCTAGCAGTGAAGTCTTTTCTACCTCTGGGATAAAATAGCTTGTGGAATTGAACTCTGAATTAAATGTAATTGATTGTCCTTGCCTGCACAGAAGGTGGAACTTGATGCTTTTCCTGAATCAATTCCCACGCTGTTGGTGGCTTCCCCTTATGCTTATTCCTGCTATAAACAAGGCAGGGGTTTTTTGTTTGGTTGGTGGTTTTTTGATGGGGTGGGGGGTGGTGGTCAAAACATTTGTGCTGTAATATTTGTGTTAGCTTGTGCAATTTAGTGTAGGCAAAAAACCTCCTTTCCTTCCAGTCTTGTGGAACTTTGTCCTATCTTTCTTAACTTCAAGATGAAGTTACCAGCCTGCACAAATACTAGGTAGGACTTGGCAAGCCTTAGAAACTGACAGCCTGGCCTTGCTGTAGGAAGTGATCCTAAAAGCAAGCACTGGTAAGCAACCTGTTTAAAACAAGTGATGCAATGAATAGCTGATAGAATCTTTGATAGATTTTTTTTTTTCAGTAAGAATTTAGTACTAATTGTGAGCAGTGAGATTCAGTTAGAGATAGAGTAAATAAAATATAAACTTCTGAGTGAAAAAGTCTAAAACCCATTTGTGTTAAAGATTTATCAGTGCCAAAAGTGTTCACTGCCAGCCAGGATTTCTGTCCTTTTTTTATGCTTACAATTTTCTTGATTCAGAGGTATGTGTCTAATGCTCAAGGAATTCTCCAGCAGTGTGCTTTCCTGGAATGTGTGCAGGTCAAAAAAAAATAGAGACAAATGCCACTGAAACTGTGGCATCCAGATTTACAGGTTAGATTGAAGTGTTCTTGTGAAGCTGTAAGGAGGGGTTCTCTGCTCCTTTTTTTTTTCTTAGCATTTATTGTCAGCAGGCAAAGATCAAGTATTTTTAGTTAAGTACTGATTTCACAAAAATGCTTTGAACCCTGCAAAGTCGGTTTATATATATAAACTCCTCCATGCATTTCCCATCTGGCTACTTTTTGAAATCTTCAGACTTGTTCAGTCTGAAACAAGCTTCCTTTCCAGCTCTTGCTCACCAATTTCCCTTCTGCAGCATGCTGAAATTTGGAACAGTCTGGTAGCTTTATATTCCCAGCCACACATCCATGTTTCTCTAACCCCAGTCCAATTTAGATTGGCTGCTGTCCTAGAAGTACATAGAAATGAGGGATAACTGGTTGGGCTGAATTATGCCACACTGAAAACTGTGTGTAGCTGTTGTTGTAAATATTCTGGTAGTCCCAGACAATGCCTGACAACCAGGGTGAGGTGTTTCCCCATCTCCCGAACGGCAACGTGGATTGTCCTGGTCGCTGTTGGAAAAATTAGGTACCTTTTATAAAAGAGGGCATCCATTTTGGAACAGAAAAAAACACTACAATTCCTCACTTTTTTTATGTCCAGTTTGTTTGATCTGCCATGCTTGAGGTTCTGGAAGTTAGAATATGTGAAACTTCTGAAGGACTGACCTCGTGTCCATTCTGATGGGCTGCCCTTTGACCTGGGATTGACTGGTGGTCTGGGCTAAGGAGATCTGATATCTTGTCTTGTTATGAACGGTTCTTTTAACAGGAAGTGTTTCACACTTCGTGTCAGTGTTGTGTGTGTGACTAGAAGCTCTCCATATCTCCTCTTACGCTTGCATGGCTTCAAATGGAGCTGTAAATGCAAGTTGCAGTCTAAAGGGTGGGAGTGGTTTTGGGTTGGGTTTTTTGTTTGGTTATGGGATTTTTTTTTATGGTCATTAGTCTGTCTGAAAATAAAAGCTCGGGAATAATGGCAGGGCAGCCCTTATATCTTGCTGCTGTCGATGTGTTTACAGTCAGTCTTCCTAATGCATTGTTGTCAGGCTGTGTTGGGTTTTGAGCGAAAAACATTGCAGCCACTTTGCTCATAACAATTAATCTCCTTATTTATTTTTTTTTTTACTGAGGATGTCTTTGGAAATGGAAATAAACAAGTGTTATCATTGTGTATCTGATAAAACTTTTTGTGGTGTTTGCCCTGCTGCCCCTTCTTTCTAGAGGTGTGTGAGAGCATCACTGCATGCTGAATTCTTCCTTATTCCTGTGTGATCTAATCTAGGTGACCCTGCTCTGCCAGGGGGGTTGGACTAGATGACCTTTCCAGGTCCCTTCCAACTGCTAACATTCTGTGATTTTGACAGTATTTTCCCTTCCAAACAGAAGGGTTACGGAGAAACCACTAAAAATGGAAAATGCTGACGATGCCAGTGGGGCAGCAACTTCTTCCTCTGGGCTTTGAATTCTCAATGTTGACAGGGAAACCAGATCCAAAGAATGGTGTTTGGGTATAAGGCACCTGGCTGGGAAGAATGAAGTCTGAGTTTACCCAGCACTGAACTTGAGCCTGGCAGTGCAGGCCCCAGCCTAGCTTGAAAGACAGGCTACATGGACAGTACTGGCCTCGGGTAGTCAAGAGGTCTGTAAAACTGAGCCCAAAGCTGCCAGGCTGATAGTTGATCTTTTGCTCAACCTCAAAGAAAGCAGGTAATAAAAACTTTACATAGGAAGAAGGAATAAGGAAGAAGGTATGCAGGACCTTGAAGCAAATTTGGAAGTGATGTGAAGGATCTCTTTCTGTCAGCACACAATCCTGGGTCTGAACACAGCATAATGAATGTGTGTGTGTGCATGATGCATACCTCTGCTACCCTTAAAGGAGAGGTAAAGCCACAGATAACATATGTTATTCAGGAGTGGGCATTTTAACTCTTGCTGCTCAGATGAACCCTGAAAGCACCAGTTGCTTACAGGGCTTTAAAACGTCTTCTAAAGCTTTGCATCAGCAATAACTCTTCTGAGGGTGTCTGAGAAACATGGTGGAGGTGGCATATGTGTTCCTCATTGCAGAACAGGGAGCCTAAGGGGGCAGCCTGTGATTAGTTTGGGGTTCTTCCTGGTGGGAAGCTCTGGGTTAAGGAGAGTGCAGGGAAAGGGAAGAATTGTGTTGCCAGATCCTAAAGAAATTGACAGGAGTGGAAAAATCCCAGATTTCCTCTACTAAGCCTCTGTAGAATAATAGACTTCAGTTTTCTTTTCGTGTGGTTGGCTTGTGATACAGCCTCTGCTCTAACACCAGCCTGCAGGTAGTCACTTAATATGTGCTGGTTACATTCTGTAGGATCCAGTTCCTTTGGGCAGAGTCCATCTTTGAAAAGGCTATCTGTGTGGAGAGTGACCACCTTGTACTGCTGGGATGTCCCATGTAGCGGGGATGGCTAGCCCTTCATTTCCCTGTTTGTAGCTAGGTCTTTGCATGAGAGAGCAAATACTGTATTAGTTACGTTGTTCTTCTGAGTAATTGAGCTATCAAGGTCTCTTAAGGATTTGCACACTATTAAGTTATTAAAAACTAATTTTGTAAGTAAGCAGCTGCTATTTTGGCACAGTTTTACTTCAAAATAATCTCTCTAGGCGTATTATTTGCTTGTATTGATACTCAAGTGTTGCGTTTCAGCTGTGATTTACAGCACAGCCAGAATGTACTGTAACCTTTGAAGGAAATATAGCTCTATTGTCATTTAAAAAGCCAGAGGCTTATGATCAACTCCAGGGGAACAAAACCTAATCCAATGCTCCTCAGTTACAATAAATTTTGTTTAATCTTGGTTGGAGGGTGGGGATTGTGATCAGGAGCCACTTCTGCTTCCTTATGCGTCATATCAAGTATCTTAATTGTTTCCCTTTTAATTTCTTAATTTTTTTAATTTTGAGGATAAAACTCAGAAAAATATCTATGGTGTATTTTTATTATCTAGCAATTAGAAGTGACTCTAGGTTTTAAAAGAAGCCTTTAAATTTCTTACTTATATTCAGGATGGGGTGAATCAATACAACTTTGTTGTGGCTTTCTAAGGCAGCAGGAAATCTCAGAGAGCTGTTGTGTTCGCTTCATCATCGGTTTACTGGCTTGATTCAACACCAGCAAGCTCCCCAGAATATGCTCCAAGATGTTACCTTGCTTATGTCCTGCAAAGTCCAAGTAAGTGCTTTTATGCCTTTCACTGGCAAGTACAGAAGTGGTTTTAGTGGGGGGCCTGGGAGTGTTAATATGGTGGGGAACTGCATCCTGTCTGCATGAGGCTGTTGTCACTTCTGCACCTGTTTAATGTCTACGGCTTGAAGTGCTGTGTATTTTTAGGCATGGTGTGCTTAGAGAGTGCAATCTTTGGGCTGGCTGATGCACACTGACCTCCAAGGTGACTGTTTTACCCCAGGAAGGTATCTGGCTGCTCTGTGCCAGAATAGAGGTTGCTCCTGCCTCTGTGAGCAGAACAGACTGAGGATGCAAAACAGGGTAAACAGCTAATGTGAGGCTCCTTATGCAAAAAGTTGAAACCTCAGTTTGTTAGTCGATAATCTTCAAGTCTGTGACATTCCATAACATTCATGTCTGCACAGATACCCTTTCTCTGGCTCTAAAGACTGGTTTTCAGTGGCTTTGGCAGCAGCCCTACCTAGCACGAAATACTTTCAAGCACTTCTACTCAGCATTTCCATGTAAATCAGGGGATTTCAGTCCAGCTACATAGAAAAAGAAACCAGTTAGGGTGGCTGCCAGTCCAAAGGTTGGTGTAAACGGCTGGCTTGCCATCACACCAGTAGTTTGTGATGAAGACTCCTGGGCATTGCAAAGCAGCAAGCAATTACTTGAATCTTAAAACCATCTTTAATTTCCCACTTCTGCCTCATAGAGAAGGCAGCTTCTGCAGCAGAACAAAAAGGGACATGGAGATGGCAGTGTCTCCTTTACCACCTGACTTTGCCTTCCTCCCCACGCAGGCCTGTCTTGTATGCAGGATGAGGCAGAGCCCCCAGGGGAAAAATAGCATCTAATCGCATCACTGGAAGCAGAGTGCTTACGCACGCAGGTGCTCAGGCGAGGTCGCACAGCATCCAATTTTAGTTCTATTTCTAAGCCTGGAGTACTCAGATGACATTTTTCCTTCCCCATTTCCCTCATACTCCCAAGCCTTGTTTATTATAAATCTGACTACTCAAGGCCTGATGATAAATTGCCATGTTTATTCATGAGTTGGTGAGGAGATAAAAGCTAGTTCTGAACCGCAGCTACTCTTTTACTAGTTTACCAAGTCTGCACACAAGGATTGCAAATGGCTGTTGCTAGAGGGTAAAAAGCCTTCTGGCTGAGCCCAAGTGAGTGCAAGTCCTGAGGTACAGATCTCCAGATGACCTCACTGTTCAGTAGAGGAATCGTAACAAACATCAGCCTCCTATCTCAATATAGTATTAAGAAAAGATTAAAAAAAAAACCCTTATGTTTTATGGCATTATGTCTCAGGTTAGAGAGGAAAGTGTTTAAATTCTGGAAGAATTTTACCATCACGTGTGATGTGTGTGGTTTAAAAGCTATTACTCTACAGCCACAGGTAGGCAGGCTGTGGGAGCAGGTTTTGCCCCACAAGCTAAGAAGCACAGGATGGCTTGTGTTACAGGAACTGGAGCATCCCCTCCACCGTCACCTCCCCAAAATTCTTCCATTTCGTAGAGATTAAGGTATAAAGTATTAAAGGAGGAAGAAGGAGGAGCAGTGCTCATCTCTGGGAAGTATCTTCCATTCATGGCAGTGTTCTAATCCAATAAAATTTTTAAATCTGCTGAAGCCTGGCATGAGGCTCCACTGTCAGCGATAAGACTCTCCTGGATTTCCCCAGGCTCGTTAACCCAGGCAAATCTGACAAGGACGTGTGCCTGGATAAGACCTCTGCTGGACTGCAATATTAAACAGTGACCACTCACAGCTTTGATACTGGTAATTTCTGGTTGGATAGGTACAGTGATACCTCACAACTTAAGGGTGAACTCAGGGATTCAGTGGGCTACTGATGCCAGCTGCGCTCTGGGAACTTCTGCACTTGTGCATCGCCCATGGTAAAGTTAAGCCCTGAAGTTTGTCAAACCTGTTTTACTCCTGTCTAAAATATGTTGCTTTATGCAGTTCATGCACGTGAAGCAAGGTATTGTGTAACAATTAACTATAACACAATAGCTTTGAACTTTTTCTTAGCCTTTACATGTTATTCCTTTATGCAAAGGTCTTTGTAACCTCTTTAGTGCTTTCTGGGGAAGGAGGCAGGACTCCCCCTTCCTCCAGGAGCAGGTCTAGAGTCTAAACTGCCATTAATTTTATATATACACACCACTATATACTATAAAGAGCTGAATAAGTTCAGTAGTACTTGCTGTGTGTCCTGCTGGGGTAATCTTTGCTGCCTGGCTCAGTTCTTCGCAGTACACATGTTCTTCCTTTTGTTTGCAATGCTTTTGTCTCCATAAAGGGTAAGAAAATATGAGTTTATTTTTACCCGTTTGGAAAGGGATAAGGCTTAGATGAGATCTGGGACTTGAGTTCAGCACTCAGGTAGCAGCACTTACAAAGTGAAATTGGATTTTGTTATCTTGTGTTAAAGGCTCTGACTTTCTTGTATCTTTAAAACACTAAAAGCTAAATGCCTTCAGATTCAAGATCTTTTAGGTTGTGAAACTCCACGGACTCATCGAAAATTGTTTTCCAACACCTTAAAAGTATTAATGCCTTAACTGGGAAATGGTTTGGAGATATTACTGCGCATTGATGTTACATTTTTAATAACCCTGCTTAGAAGAGAGAACATTGGCTGGTTTATACAGACTCAAGTGGGTCGATAAGTGGGTAACAGATGCATGTGACATGCTGGAAAACCACTTACAGAACAATCTCCAAGGTCACTCCGTGTCATTCCTGCAGCGTGTCACAGAACTGCAGAGCCAGGTCTCCCTCACCTGCTCTTCCAACCAGAAGAAATGTAAGCTCCTCTTCACAAACCCATGCATAAAGAGATTGACTTCAGAAGAGAAGGAAGACTCTGTAGCAGGAGCTGGTTACTATGGCTATATGCATTACTCACTCTCGATGGAGAAATCAAGCCAATAGTCGTTGTATACATTAACTATATTTGTATATGAAGGAAGGTTGTTGCAGCAGCTGTGTGAAGGTGTCATGCTGAAAATCCAATGTTGTTCTTGCCAGTCAAGGGCTTAGTGACTTTCGTGCTTTTCTAGCAGTGCCTACTGAAAGCAGCAAATCTTATGTGCTGTGGGACCAGACCCTCTGTCCTCCACAAGCCTTGCTTTGCTCTATGCAAAAGTGACCCCAGTTTCCTCGCCTCTGTGCTCCTAGTGATCACAGAACAGCCCAGGTTGGAAGGAACCTCAAAAGATTATCTGGTTCAACCTATTGTGGAGACAGAGCCTTGATGAGATTATCTAGCACCCTGTCTAGCATTTGGAAAGCCTCTAGAGATGGGGGCTCTACCACGACCTTGGAGGGGGTTGTTTCTCTGGAGGAGGTTGTTTCCCTTGGGTGGCAAAAGCATGTCATGATGCTGCCTGGGAAATTATGGAGGTGTTAGTTGTCCCATGCTCTGGTGCACACAATATGAATTAAAAACCCAACTTCTGCCCATGTTGGCTTCAGAGTCCAGCTTCTAGCCAGCTACGGACTTGCAGGACTGTCACCAGGGTCACTTTCCTCTTGTCAAGTGTCACTGGAATTGATCGGTAAGGATAAAAGTAACTGGGGGTGGGAGTAGGTCTGTAGCACAACCACAAGCCTTGTTTCCATTGGCTACACACATAAAATGTTTTGCCTGTCCTTTTTGAAGTTACCCACTGAAGCTCGTGGTTCTGGGGGTACCTACCAAGCACAGCTCCCCTCCAGTGTTGCAGGGTGGCTGTCGGTGGCTGTCAGAGCTGGGCGTTGGTTTCCCCCTTTACACAGAGCTGCACAAGCCGATGAGTGTTTGGGGGGTGAAGCCAAAGCTATTACCCCCAAAGGCTCGAGCTAAAGCTCTTGTTTCTCTCCCTGGTGCCTGGATTTTCATGCAGGTGGGAGCAGTGGTGTTGGGTATCTATCTAGAGTGACAGGCCGTCGCTTAGAGCCCAAACGGACGGAGCGTTTCTATTACCTGCTGTCGGTTCCAACTCCACCATTAAGCCTGAAGAGGCTTTTGCACTTAAACTAGGGACTGAATCTTTCTAGTCTGAGCAGAAGATAGAGCACACTTCCTGGAGATGTAAAGGCTTGCTTTTTGAAAATGGACTAGACTGTTGCAATCTGCAAATCTTTTAATTAGCCAGAGTTCAAATTAATTAAAAACTATCATTTAAAGAATTAAGTATTTGCACATTTTACTGAGTTCTGAATGATCTTAATGAAACAAAGCAGACACTTAGAACTTTCTATATAATTAGACATTACTGAAATATTTTGCCTGCATGTATGTGAAGAAATCATCTAATAATTATGCCAAGTTATTAGGAGTGGCCATGTTTAATGTTACAGATAGAATACAGCCAGGCTAAACATTCTTAAATAGGCCACTATAACTTCAGAGATAGTCCTATTTATTACCAGTCTTGTGCAGCATCATCGCTTAACCCGGCAGGATGCTAAAGCAACTCTACAGCCATTTACTCCCCGTCCCCCCTCATGGGATGGGGGAGAGAGTCAAAAAGGAAAAGGTAAACCTTATCTCAGGGCCTGAGATAAAGACAGTTTAATAGTGCAGAAAAAGAAGAGAGTAATGATGATGGTGATAAGAGTATGCAAAGCAAATGATGCACAGTACGATTGCTCACCACATGGAACCGATGTTCAGCTAGTTCCTGGGCTGTAGCTGTTCCCAGCTAAATCCCCCCAGTTATATATGGTGCATGATGTCATGTGGTATGGAATGTCCCTTTGGCCAGTTTGGGTCAGCTGTCCTGGCTGTGTCCCCTCACAGATTCTTTAGCATTATCCACCTTCTCATCAGCAGGGCAGCATGAAAAGCTGAGAAGTCCTTGACTGGCAGCAACCAAAACATCCCCGTGTTATCAACGTGATTCTCATCCCAGCTCCCAAACACAGCACAACACCAGCTGCTTGGAAGAAAACGGACTCTATCCCAGCTGAAACCAGGACACAGATAATTTGCAGGCAGGTACCTGTCCAAAATGCCACTCTTTCAGGGGACAGGGCACACATAGATGTTCACTGGTGCATTGGCAGTGCCACTTTAATCTTTAAAGTTTGAATGACTTAATGTTTGAGTGGTTTGCCTATTTCTGCTTGAAATGTTCCCCCATACTGCTGGAACCTTGCCTAGTGGTGAGGAGGGAGAAACAGAGAGGACATCAGAAGTTTGGTGATGATGGGACTCAAAGTAGGATTTTCACACCATCTCTTCCTATGTGTTCTCACTTAAAAAAAAAAAAAATAAATAAATAAAAAGCCAGCCAAAAGCCAGTTGTTGTACTGCAAAGTTAAAGCCAAACCTGGGAGTGGAGCTGCTGAGTTCTGCAAAATGGGTGCAAGCCTCTTCAGAGGCTTGGCAACTACTGGTTTTCTTATGCTTCTCCAGTGGCTCTGCCCTTAAAATCGTGCCTTGCTGTTGGGGGCCTCTGCTCCCCACCCGCTGTTTGGGGGCATGGAGAGTCTTGTAAAAATGAATGAATGCAAGTAACATGAAGTCATTCAGTGACTTCACACACATGCTCTCCCCCCTCAGCCCAGAACTGCTGATGGTGGATGGTGGCAGGTGGGTACAAACCCTATCCAGTGAGAGAGCACTGTGCAAAAACATCTTTCCTTTGCTGTTGACTTTTTACTTCTGGTTCTGATAACGGTAATGGGAGGCACTCAGTGGAGATAGCTGGATTAAGGTGGCTGTTGCTGACTCCCCGAGCTTGGCTATTGCACAGGGACTTGGGCCATTTTTCCATGTTACAACTTTATCAGTGGTTCAGTATCAGAGGTCTGGAGCTCAGCTCAGCAGAGCCCTGTGTGACATGCCACACGTTGTTTCTGCTAGCATACAGGCTGTGGTATAGGGAATGGGAAGAGGGTGGAAAATATTACTCGTCCTTTTGGAGCTTCTTTGACATAAACTGTACAAAAGCACCTGTTTGTACTTGGCCTTTTTTTTTTTTTTATGCTTATTACAACACATCTTAAGCTGTAGTTGGAAAGTCAGTGTCCTTGCTGGTTAAGGGAGTATCTGGTTAAGGGTGGGGTTTTTTTCTTTGACCCATATGTGTACCTCTGGTGTAGAGTTGATGCCCATTGTTCAACTCAGTCTCAAGCAGTATTTAATTTATTATTTCTGGGGAATGGATCTATACAACTGCTTCCTGATTCTTCCTCCTTTTGAAGTAAAATCTACTGATTGGTCTACTGCTCAATTTGCATGCTTTTTCTTCATGCCAAGGCACAGATACCGTGGGAGGCAATAGAGCACTGCAAGTAGTCCTGGTGTATTTTGGGATACTTCTCTGGTTCTGCAAGTAGCTAAGATTCCAGTCTGTGTGTCCAATGAGAGTGAGACGAATTTCTCTGTGATGTAGCTTTTGACAACGGGCATTGCCTTTATCTTTGAACTTACCTGCCTACCCTGTTCTGAACCACAGAGCCACTTAGTACTCCTGCTCCTTTTACTTTCAGTATCCAAAATGTGCCCCCCTCATTCTTGATTCAGAATAAATTGTTTGGGCAAGAATGACTTGCTATTAGTTTTGACATGGATAAACTTCCTACTTATTAACCTGAGCAAGTATGAAAGAGATGACCCATCTGCTGGAAAGCTGATCTCCCCGTGGATTGATTCTTGGGGTTTTGTCAAATTTCTTTCCAGCCCTATTGCTTTGTGGATTTTCCTGGTCCAATTACCACAGGGTAATTGTGAACAGAATGATTAGTCCCTTCTCTCTGAACATAACCAGATTTGTAACCCCTGAGAAACCAGGAGGAAATAAATGCCTCATCATTTATATGGATGTAACCTGTACCCTTCTCTCTGCTGGGGAAAATCTCTGTGCACTCAACAGCAAAATCAAAATCTCAGCTGCACTACAATGGGAAGGACTGGAGTTTACACCAGCACCAATAAATCCTGAAAGGCAAGAGGCAGAATAATTCAGCTTAAAAAAAAAAATCACCCCCCTTTTATTTTTTTTCCATAGCATATTTTTATACCTCAAAAATCCCTGCATTTTTTGTCAAATCTGAGTCAAATTTTGCAGCTAAGCCTTCTACTGTAAATTTAGATTTTCTGAAAAACACCACTGATGATGATTTTTTTTAAGTAGTCTTTCTATAGCTATATAAATAAAATTGTTATTTTGTTGCCCTGCTGGAGTTATTGTTAGGATCCCATTCTCTCCTCTAGCAGAGGCAGGGCACAGGCACTCTACCTGCAGAGAAGCATCTGGAGAGACAGGATGAATGGGGGGAATCTGCATCCACAGGGCAGTACAGCAACTGCTCTTCAATCAAGGTTGTTCCAAAATGCTCTTTTGGTGGATAGCTTTGAATAGGCAGAGCTGCTGGTGAGAAGTTGCTGTGGGACAGGCTGGATAGATCAAAACCAGAGGTTTTCTATCGAGCGAGTTTTGATGAAAATTTCACAAGTTACTTGACTGTGCTGATGGTCCTGTCAAATGAGCTGTTTGGTGTTTTCACGCTGCTAGTATTTGAAGTGAGTTAGAGGCCCCAGTAAGGCAGGGGATATAGCCCATTCTTGCTCAGCATTTTACAGCAATCTAGCTTTGTTTCATCACACTAGGTGTATAATTTCATTGCTTTTCCCTTTTCAATTTAGACCATTGTGATGATGATAAAATATGTATATGGCAGGTACCTGGGCTTTGTGCAAGTGTATATTTTTTTTCCCCTTACAGAGACAAAATATAAGTTTGAATTACAAAAGAAAAAAAAAAAGCATTTTAAAATAATCTCTACTCCAACAGGATTAGCTGCTGCTGGGGACCTGTTGTGACTCCAGAGTGAGCTGTGCCTCTAACCTCGTTGGGAGTCTCAGCTGCTGCTTGCTGTTGTAGCTAAGGCCATCCTCTTCCTCCCAAAGGCAATGCCCAGCCGATCTCAACTATGGGCTCTTGGTGGGTTTTGTTCTAGACAGAATGCATGGCTTATCTCCAAAAGGCTCTATGGGTTTCTCTGGGTGGTCCAGCATTGTCTTTTCTCACCACAGCAGAACTCAAGGTAATGGCCTCAAGTTGCGCCAGGGAAAATTTAGGTTAGATATTAGGAAAAACTTCTTTACTGAAAGAGTCATCAAGCATTGGAACGGTCTACCCAGGGAGGTGGTTGAGTCCCCATCTCTTGAGGTGTTTAAAAGACGGGCAGATGCAGTGCTTGAGGACATGGTCTAAGGGTAGACTTGGTGGCGGTAGGTTAATGGTTGGACTGGATGATCTTAGGGGTCATTTCCAGCCTTAAAAATTCTATCATTCTATGATTCTATGATCCCAAACAGTGCTGAGGCAGGGGGAGCACAGCAGCCCAGCATGCTGCAGCTCACCCCTTTGTGATCTCACCCTGCCATGCCTGTTCAGGAACTAATCTGGGGTTAGACACCATGTGCTCACACAGCAAAACAGAAATGCCGTGTGCAGAGAAGAGCCTGAGCCCAAAGTGCTGCAAGGGTTTTGCTGCTGGCAGGATTTCAGCTGTAGCGTCAGCCCCCGTGACTCACTGGTGCTGAGCCTGGGTAGCAGGAGCCTGGGGTAGTAAGAGGAGAGAGCGGTGGTGGTGGCGGCCCACCACAGCTTGGCTGTGGTACAGCCCCAGTTCGTTGGATCGGGCCCTCCCAGGGAAAAGTTTGGCTTATTGAGTATGAAGCGCGAGTGAGGGCCCTCATAGCTAGAAGGGGAGAGTCTAGAAAATAAGACTGGCTTCACATTTAAACATATATTTATGTATATGCGTGTTTAGCTATACACACAGGCATATAAGTATATATGGGTGTGTATATACATGCATGTATATATATTTACATGCACACACCAGCCAGTCCTCCAGAACTGTTGCTGCTGGAGAGAAGGATGTCGTGTCTGTTTTTGGGGGTATTCAGCTTTGTCTGAGAAGCTGTACCAAGTCATTATACTGCATGAGAAGCACTGGCTTGCGCTTCGTCGAGATAGTGGCAGAAAGCAATAGAAAATAGATTTTTGTTTTAAAAACAACAACGAAAAACCCGAACTAGTCTTTGTTTTTTGTTGGTTTTTTTTTAAAAAAAGCTTTGCTGACTGACTTTCCTGGTAGAGGTGACAGTGCTTGGAAAGAATCACTGTCTTGTCTTTGCTTACAAAATTATAAATACTGAAAACCCCACAGATTCTGCTTCCTGCAGTGCCTTCTTGCTGTTTACTGTTGTGTCAGTTCAGGGCTGTTTTTTCTGTCGGCTTTTGCAATGTTAATAAAGTATTCATCCCGTGGCAATTATTTCACCAGTTAAACTGTCGATGCACTTCTGTAGTATAGTTTGTGGTTGGCATAAGGTAAACACAAACCAGCAAACAGTCCTTGACAGAAAGTTGAGTTATGACTCAGAGTTAAGGAAGCAAATAATTGAAAAATCGCTTGTGTCTAAAAAGGCATGAATTTTCCTTCCTTTACCCTCACCTCCTCTGAGAGAGAAGCCTTCACAGCAGCAAAGCTAGGAGGTCAGCAAGGACCGTACCCACCTCTGCCAGTAGCTGAAAGGCAGGCTCCTTGAAGCTGAAAAGTAATTAAAAAACCCCAAAAACAACAAGGCAAAGAAAGGTAAGCTGTCTTGCAGGAGCTTGGCACTGGGAGCTGGAATACAAGGCCCGGGTGTACTTTAGGGCAGTGCTTATTGAAATGGAAATGTGTTTTTTCAGGCTGCTGGAGCAGAGTGTGCATCATAGGCATGGGCTGAAGTAAGGGTAATGAGGTACCCTGGCTTTGAAGCCAGACTGTGTAATACAAACCCTAGAGAGACAGCTATGAATTTATTTTTTATTTATTTTTTGCTTTTCTGCAGTAATCAAGGCTAAAGTGTTTCTGACAATTAACTTCAGAAGGACATAATAAAGTTGGTGAATGGGTTACAGTAATTCTAATGATGTGCTGTGCAAATAAATGCTTTGTTAATGAATACTAAAAAGATTAACCTGAACTACTTACATGCATTATTAGGGCTTTTAAGTCCCTGCCTTCCCCCTCAGCGGTTATGGAGAAGGCAGAGCACTTTGGGGAGGGAACCTAAAACTCACTGGTGGCAGTTAGGCTATGTGAAAGTTGGGAGAAGGACGTGCAGCAGTTCCAAAAACATGCTGTTATGTACTGTCTGACCTGGCTGGCGAGGTGGGATGGGCTGGGTTATTGGGGACTGAAAACTTTCCTTGGAGGGGGTGGAGTACATCAGCTTTTAAAGAGGGAAGAGTAAGAAGACACAATGTGAAAGCCTTCTTTCCCTTCCCCGGATTGCCCCTGGAGCAGGAGAGCCGAGACCATTTATTTAATTAAGCGTCCTTCTTGCTGTTTTCCTTTCCTGTATCTCTTCAGGCAGTGAGTCAGTTTGAGATTGATTTATCAGCGCTGCTAATCTGCTCTCAAAGTGCTGTCAGTCTCACTCCCAGAAGCCGAGCTCCCCCATTAAAACCCTGACCTATTTAAACGTTCTTAAGATACCGTAATGATCGAGTGTCAGCAGGGCCGAGGCAGCAGTGACAGCTCTGAAATGTTTATTATCCTAGTGCGGGTGAGGAGGGGAGCGTGCCGACGCATCCTGGAGCTCGGTGCTTGGCACGGGATGAGAGGCAGGGGCCTGCTGGCAGCATGGCCGAGGGATGGACGCCGCTCTGCGCTACCGAGCTAATAAGACCGGCCACTCTCCTCTTGTTGCTTCATGCGTTAATTCTCTGCAGTCACTGGTGGTGTCGAGCTGTTTGGAGCGGGAAGAGGTATTCTGTATCAGCGGGCTGCATGCTGATAGCAATAGATCATGGATTTCAGTGGCTTAAGAGGCACTGAAAACATTCTTGGCAGCTTAGAAATTATTTCCCCAGGCATGTTTGCATGAAAGCAGATGCTTTCCATAGAGAAATTTAAATTTCCTTTAGGCTCTCGCACCACGCAGCAGCCATCAGCAGAGAATTAAGCGGAGGAAGCTGTTAGAAATACTGATTCTGACAGGACCATGAATGGATGCTCTGGTACCTCTTCAGGTTGCAGGCGCTTCTGTCCGCTGCCCTGTGTGGGCACTGCAGCAGGGGGAGCACAAAGGCTTGTGGAAACCTGAAAATCCCCAGTTCTAATAAGCAAATCCAGCTGTCATAAATGTGCTTTAAATGGACTGTTTAGTGCAAGGTTTCTCATCCTTTAGAGACTTAGCAGAGTGCAACTATTTTTAAAGCTAATCTTCACTACCCCTCCCATTTCTCTTTGGGGCATCAATGGCTTGAAGAATTAAACCATAGTTCCTTACAAGAGCAAGTACATCCACTCCTGCAGAATGGGCCAGGATGTGCTGCTGGGTATGACATTCACATCTTTCTTCTGCTGAAACTACTCCCACATGAGCGGTATTTTTCTTTCAAAGCACACCAGACTAGATTGTTTTGGCTCGTTCCCATTTGTCCTTGCAATGGAGACTGCAACAGTAGCAGGGGCCATTAGCCAAAAAAAAACCAAACCAAACAACCCCAAACCAAACCCTGAGGTAAGTAATAGGTTCTCAATCTCTTTAGATACAGTCACTTAAATGCATCTTGCAGAGGAAGAGTCCTGCTTGCTTATGGAGCAGTCTCCAACTCAGAAGATGCTTTCTCCAAGCATATGTAACTTGAACTAGTGTCCTTCTATCTCATTGATCTTACTTTTTGGGTGTGCCAGATTATTATGCTTTATTCAGAGTAGTCTGAAGGCCAGCTTTTGTCAAAAGACAGCCAGCTGGTCTTTTTTTTTTTTTCCTTCTTTTTTTTCTTTTATCTTTTTTTTTCCTAAGAAAATAGAGAGGGTTCATACCTGAGCTTTTACAGATCCCAGATGCCAACTTTTCTATATAAGACCACAATATCAACACTATCTGTGCCTTGAGCTGATAAATGTTATTGCATTCCTTTCCAATATGTAATGTTATTAAAAATAGGTTAGTCACAAGGGCTTCTTATCAAAGTCCCTTGTTTCCCTAGAAACAGTGACCAGCATTAACCTTTCTAAAAGTAGCCCCTGCAAGAGACAAATGTCTTTGGTTTTCGCTGTTACAAATTTAACCTAGGGGAAATGTGCTGGAGATTCTGGTTTGTTTTAAAAGAAAGCAAGCAAACTGCAGCAAGGCAGGGATAACATGTGCAGTAATGGTTCACATCAGGCTAGCAATACGATAAATTGATCGTGTTTGAGCCAGTGCTGGCTGTGACCCTTTCGAAGTGACACAAGCGCGGAAATCACATTTGTATCAGCTACAGAAATGTTTGTCTGCAGCCTCCAAAAAATATGGGAGATGTGGGAGCAAGATTGCAGTGTTCATGCAGGACTGATGAAAGCTGAATATTTGCAGAACAGAAAAAAAAAGAAGTGATAACAGGTTATTTGTAAAAAGATGCCGCCTTCTAAGCAAAGTAGGTGGTGATGGGAATATTGTGTTTGGAAGTAAAGTTACTGGTAATGTGAGAGAGGAGCAGGAGGGAGAGAGAATCAGCGTGCTATATCCTCTTGTCATGAAATAATCACACTCTCAGCCTTCACAGCAGATGAGCTGCATCTGTAAATCTTGGTGATGCATGCCATGTACCTTGTTTCAGACTGCGTGGCCAGGAGCACCGACTTTAGCATTGCACAGTCGCTCACTGCTCAGCTAAGCGGCTGAGGTCGTCAGCTCTCTTTCCTTGTCACCAGGTATGAAATGAAGAAATGATGACTTGGATCCAGCATCATCCCTGCTGCAGGGCATTCTTCACCTTTGAAGCAACAGGCTGGGAAGGGTGGGATGTGATGCTGGTTTAAGGAAAGGAGGGAGAGGAGCATGACAGCCGTTGAGCGCCATGGCGTGACACGTGCCACTTGTTTTCAGCACCAGCACGGGTTCCTTTCACTGATGCATCCAGAGCAGGCCTGAAAGCCTCACCACTAGCTTTAACTGAGGGCCATCTCCTCAAGCTAAGTCTGTCCAGAGGTGGGCACGCCTCTCACAATGCAGTAGCAATTCTCTGTCTCTTGGTTGCATTCCCCAAAAGCTAAAAATACCAGGCCACTAAAGCCCAACACGTCGGTCTCCTGTCTTTGAGTCTCTCGCTTCCATAAATCCCTCTGATTCTTACAAACCTACTTTGTCCGTGCAACCTGTCACTGTCCAGTCAGCGGGACAACAGCTTTAAAAATAGCTGACTTGGTATGCAAATGTTTTTCTCTTTGCTAGTCACAGACCAAACCACTTGCTCCTGTGGGTATCTAAGAATTTGATGAAGCTGTGGATAAGCTCCCTCCCTGCTCCCCCTTGCTGCCTTGGAAATTAGTTTTCTCGAGCCCTAATATATTGCCTTTTCTTATGGCAAATGAGTGTTATCCACAATATTTATTTTCCTTTGTGCTTTTAGATTCAGTTTATGCTGGAAGCAAAGGAAACCTATCTATCCATGCTGGTAAAAGGCAAATCAATCTGTATGTGACAGTTGTCTTGCTATTTATGGGATGAAGTGAAATGAGACCCGAGTTACGTATGGCGTTTGTTTTGCAGGAAAAACGAGCTTACAATGAGAAGGCCAGATAGTGCCTAAACTTGGCCTCATAAACGGGTTTCCTGAAGCAAAACACTCACTAAAATTGATGTTGACTTTGTTCATTATTCTGTAATTCGCTTGCCAGGCAGAATCAATATATTCTTAAATTTCTTTACCATCTTGTCTTGCTCATAAACTGAGGAACACTTGTGTATTCCAAACCTGAGCCTACAGGTTGGCTCTTACTCTCTGAAGGTTTTAAAGTGCTTGTCTGGGATATGAGAACTCACATCCTAGATTTGTTCCTTGAAGGCAGTAAAATCTCTTCTCCCTAGTGCAAGAAGCTTTGATTTTTGTATTCTAGGAGAGTTACACGCTGGGAGTCTTAATTTCCACCCCATAACCCACCAGCCCATGGTAATTAATCTCTGAGGCACAGGGAAAAGATATACCTGCCTCTGTCAAAACACAGCGGCAGGAAAAGCTTCTTCCATGAACTCATGGAGCAAGAATGGAGTGGTGGGGGGTGGCCTGCAAGGAGCATGCCGCTCCCTGATGACATTCCTGCCCTCACCTCCCCCCTTTGGGGAGGGTGCAGCCTCCTCAGGCATTGGCTCCTCACCCGGGATCCAGTGGACAAATATAGGCATGGGGGGAAAACTGATGATGTCTTTACACTGTTATCACCAATGACCTTGAGATAGGGACATATAAAGTCTGGACCAGGAGGAGTGGTGACACTTTCTGTGTGCTCTCCAGGGTGAGTACCAACCTCTCTCACTTCTAACTGCGGGTAGCTGGCTGTGCTGTAACTCTGTGCCGTGGGTTTGATGTGACTTAAGGTTTTCACAGGCTTAAGGCTTTTGCAGCAATGTCACTAAACATAGAGCAGCGCTATGTTGGTCATCCCAGGCTGCTGCTTGGATGCTAGGATGGCAAAGGTGTGTTTCTTCTCTAACATCGGCGCATCCGCTTAGCCAGCTAGAATAACCGCTTAGCAAAGTGTCGAGTCCCTTGTCACTCTGCATCCGGGTGGAGTGACTAGCCAGTAATGGCAAGTCATATTTTCTGATTTACTGTCATCTGCAAGAGGTGGTGGCTCAGGCAGTTTGCAGTTTTAACCAGCTCCTTGGTTGAAGGAGTTCTTTAATTCAGCCTTGGAGGAGTACTGGGTTCCCTTTCAACGCCCAGTGACACCTGCTGTCATTGCTAGTGCATGTGAGCCGTTAGCTCTTCTGACAGCCTCAGCAAAGACAGACAAGGTCCCTCCTTTCCAAGTCTGAATGCACCACCAAATTGTTGGTGGCCCTGGGCACTTAACTTTGTGTAAGGATATTGGCTTTCTACAAGGAGTAGGTGATTTTGAGGTTTAATAAAAGTCCTGTGTCCAGTTCTGGGCTCCCCAGTACAAAAAAAGACAGGGATCTCCTGGAGAGAATCTAGCGTTACAAAAAAAGATGATTAAGGACCTGGAGCATCATCTCCACTGTGAGGAAAGGCTGACTGAGCTGGTGCTGTTCAGCCTTGAGAAGACTGAGAGGGGATCTCATGAATGTTTATAAGTATTTGAATTGTGGGAGACAAAGGGAGATGGCCAACCTCTTCTCAGGGGCCTGTGGGGGCAGGACAAGGGA
Source organism: Heliornis fulica (assembly GCA_013399135.1). Taxonomy (NCBI): domain Eukaryota; kingdom Metazoa; phylum Chordata; class Aves; order Gruiformes; family Heliornithidae; genus Heliornis; species Heliornis fulica. The sequence continues at coordinate 64,955 of VXBZ01010913.1, read as the reverse complement.
CAATGGTCACAAGTTGGACCACAGCAGGTTCCACACCAACATGCGAAAGAACTTCATAGTGAGGGTGAAGAAGCACTGGAACTGGGTGTTATGGAGTCTCCTTCTCTGGAGATATTCGAGACCCATCTGGACGCCTACCTGTGCAACCTGCTTTAGGGAACCTGCTTTGGCGGGGGCGGTTGGACTTGATGATCTCTCAAGGTCCCTTCCAACCCCTACAATTCTGTGATTCTGTGATCTTCCAACATTCGTACAGAAGGCCCGTCTTTTTTTTTGTTGTTGGGAAAAGCAGGTGGAAAGTGAATGTCTTTAGCTTTGCCTTGTCTTTCCCAGCTGTGACGCCTTCTAGAAATAATCCTGTGACCATAAACCAAATGACATTTCCTATTTCTCCTCTCTGGCAGTGGATTTGCCTCACTGAACACTCTGTGCACACAAAGTCTGTGTGCCTGGGCTCTTGACCTCTGTCACAACTCCAAGCACACAAAACTCCCACAGAACAGAGGATTCTTGCACTGGTGCTATAGTGGGTTCTTTTATGCCATAACATCTTTCCCATATTGGTTGGTCCTGAATATATGTTGTGGGGTGGGAGAGGAAGAAAAGGAGAAGGTGATAACTGAGAGACTGTCCCTAAGAGGTCTGCGAATGGAGCGAACTTGCTCTGGAATGGTTTAGTGCCCTTTAGTGTATGTTAGGACTTGTGAGGGTCTGTCCTAAATCCTAGACACTAACACTGGAGTGGCCTGACTGGCATTTGCCTGTTTAATGTGAAACAACACTAAGAGGCTCTGATGCTGTTCTGCTGAAACGGAGGAGCTGATGTAATTTCATTGCTCCAGTAGCACCAAGACGGACTCCCAATGGGAGTGCCACGCTAGCTTGGAGTCATGCCTCCAATTGGGAATTTTGGTCAGTTCAGGTAATGTTAAAGTAATTGGTGATCACTGTGCTTAATGTAGACCCCATAATATTTAAGAAGGAAAACATTTTAAGGCTAGTTCTGGGGGAGAAAGTTTTTGCTCTACAGCAACAAAACAGAAGATCTCGAGCTTGTGCTGCAGCATCAGGAGAGAGCTGAATGTGAAGTGTTTGGTAGCTCTGCTGTCTTAGAGCTCTACATTTCCCAACAGGAATGTGTTGGAAAAAAAAAAAAACCACCTAGGTTGATGAAGGGCTTTTATCCTTACCAGAATTTTTCTAGAAAGAAGTTGAATTAAATTTTGGAAGATTACAGTGTCTGTCTTGATAGAGCTATTGAAAATTTGTTCAGCTGCTCAGGATATTGTGCAGTAAATAAAATAAGGGAAGAGGTAATATCTGAGGGTCACTTGCTCAGCTTCAAATAGTCATCAAATGGTGTCTTGACTTTAAAGGAAAAAATTTGAGATTTTTAGGTGTCCTTTGTGTGTATGTACACACCTTTTAGCAGTGGAACTACTTCTAGACCTTTTTTGGACAGCACCCTAAGTATTTTACATGTGTATGTGTAAGTATTTGTGTGTGTGTGTATAAAAGCCCAACTGAACAACAAAAATAGCTCTGTACAATCACTCCAGGGAGCACATTTCAATCAAAGCAGTTCCTTGGCCATACAAACCCAGCAAACTGGTCTCACTTAATCCCTGTCCCCTCTCTTTTGCAGTAAAAGATTCCTAAACAACCTGGCCCTGTTATTTGAGAAAACAAATGTAGGTGTTCAGCAGGGCCAATAAACTCAAATCTAAAAATCTATTATGCACCATCTGTGACACCACAGACACCCAAGCTGGTTAATTCAGAAGCACCAGCAAAGTGGGGAACTGCACCAGCACAGGACCTCCCCGGGATGTGTTAGTCCCACTTTTTATAACATGCTAATTTGTGCAGCCAGCATCACGTGCTGCAATAAACAGAGCTGTTTCTACTTTCACTGCTGGCTTTCTCCATCAGGAGCATGGACATACACCCCTGGAGCCCCACCAAGGGTGTAAGGCATGTCCTTGCAATAGTTCTTGGTTTGCAGAAGTCACGTCTTTGCTCTGTGATTCCATAAAATGCCTGCCTGAGATAATGCTTGAAGTGGCTGAGTGGCAGACTTGCTGGGGATGTGATGTATACCTGCTCCAGAAGAATCTGAAAGGGGTCAGAAAGGGCACCCCCAACTCTCACACCCACTAAGTGGTTTTTAAAATCACAGCTTTAAATGGTCTGGTTTATCTCCTGCTTTTAAGCAGCCTTTGTGTCACAGAGAAGAGATTAAATTCTCCTGTGGAGAAAACTCTGTGACCCATGCCCAGGTTTTGAATCACCCAGGATCTGGCTGGCTTTAAATAAACTGAGGCAGGGAAGGGTTTGGCTAAGGGAGCAGGATAGACCCAAATCTCTGTTAGATATTTGCATTTCAAATTAATCATCACTTTGATCAGCCACCTGCCATGTTTCTGCTAAGTGTTTTGTATTTCCTGAGATCATCCATGCAAGCATTTTTTTCCCCTTCTCCTTCTGCAGACCAGGTCCCTTTCTTTTTGTTCTTTGAGCTGTGCCACCTTGAACCCCTGCCAAGATGATGGACATGTCGGAATTCGGGGAGGCTGCTCCCTTCCTCCGAAAGAGCGAGAAGGAGCTGATGATGGCTCAGACTGTTGCCTTTGATGGTGAGTTGTAGTGACCTTTATGCTGCTGGTGTCCAGTTATGAGTGATAAGGGTTATGTCCAAGTGCTGTTGTGGGAATGCAGAGCAAAGCGGGATGCAGAGCATCTGTACTTGCTGCTGGGCTGCTGCTGCTGCTCTTCGAAGTAGCTGCTTCAACCAAGTTCTGATTTCTTTATTCCACAAATCTACTTTAAAAACAAAACAAACCAAACCCACAAAAATACTCCTAACCTCTTTCCCCCACCCTCAACAAGTAGTATTGAATAAACTACCAGTGTGTGCTAAGTAATTGACTAGATTTAAAAGCAAGATGTATTTGTACTGCCCTGCTAAAGGGGGGAGACTTTGTGGCCTGACTGGATGCCTTGTTAGGCTGTACCTCCACTTTCAATAATATAGGTGCTAGGAGGAAGGTTGGACTAGGTGATCTTTGACGTCTTATCCAACCTTAATGATTCCATGATCCATTTGATTTGCAGGCTATATGACAATCTGATGTCAGCTTTTAATGTTCTGTAATTTATTTTTCATTAAATGGATTTATATGAGCCTTGAGGTACCAGTAGTAAGTACAACCACACCAATAACCACAGCATTTCGCTGTTCAGAATAGCTGCTGTAACTAACAACCAGAAGCCTAGTTCAGCTGCTCCGAACTCTAAAAAGCCACATCCATAACTCAATGTGAGTTATTAACTTTGCTGTTTTTCAAGGCAAACCTCGAAAGAGCGTGCAGGAATAAGGTTGTCTCTGATAGCTGGCAGGGAAATAACTGTGGGATGGAGTCCTCACTCAGATTGCAATGTTCTGTGTTGCTTGTCAGCAAATGCCTTAATTTGGGCTTGGATCTCAGTTCCCCCATCTGCGTGCTGGTGATGGTGATTACGGGTTTCCCGTGGAGGCTGAGGCTTAGCCAGAGTTTGTCAAATATTTTGACACCTTATGCTGGAAGGATCTAGAGGAACCTGAGTAGTAGTTTCCAAGAGGAGACAGCGTTTGGGAGCCCTACATCTTCTGCTGTGATAGGCAGCTCCCCAGCACTGCCAATCTGCTGCAGTGCCAGAGGTTTTGTCTCTTTGTGCAGAAAAAGTGACCCAGCGATCTGGCTTAGCTAGGAGGGGTCTTACCGTCTGCCGCAAGGCAGTGAACCCTCCATGGCCTTGATTTCACAGGGAAGAAGAAATGTTGGGTTCCTGATGAAAAGAAAGCTTATGTTGAAGCTGAAATTACAGAAACCAGCGGTGGCAAAGTGACCGTGGAGACGGCAGACGGACGGGTACGAAACCGGTTTTTGTCTGATCTGTGGCAGGCAGGGACGGAGTGGCAAGCTCCAAAACCACCTGCTTTGAGCCCAGTTGCCCATTTCATGAAATGGGCTGCAAATGGGAAGCCCCAGTAACTGATGCCGTGTCAGAATGGCACATGAGAAAACAGGCAAGGAAAACCAGCAATGCAGTGGTGGGTGAGCATCTGACCAGTACCACACATCAGCGGGGCTGGGGGTGTCTGCGAGCAGCGGTGTGCAATCAGGCAGCTCTGGTTTGGACCTCAGAGGTAAAATCCCAGGCTGTAGCTAAATGCTCATGGCTCCTTTTACAGCTGTCCCACAGCACTCCTTGCTTTTATCTCACCCTATATGTACATAGGCTGGGGCTGAGCTGAAGGACCTCTCTCTGCAGGGGAACCACCTTATTCTTCTGTAAGGTTGTAAGGTGTGTGAAGCAACAGATAATCCCAGTGTTTTCCAGTGTTGCTGTACTTACTTGTCTTTGCAGACCATGACTATAAAAGAAGATGACTTGCAGTCAATGAACCCTCCCAAATTTGACATGATTGAGGACATGGCTATGCTGACCCATCTGAACGAGGCATCTGTGTTGTACAATCTGAGGAAGCGCTACAGCAACTGGATGATCTATGTAAGGGACATCACAAGGGTGTATGAGATATCTGTATTTCAGGTGCAGCTTTCATGTTTGAACGCACATTCTTCGTGTTTTACAGCTTTGATAAGTCACATAACTGAGGATCTTGCTCATCTTTTCAGGAAAGAAGTTGCTTGGAGCTGACTTGTGTGTGAATACAGACAGACAAAACTGAATGTTTAAGATGGTGTAAATAAAATTCTTTGGTTTTGCTTTACATACTTTCAGAAATCAAGGTGTAGGGGTGACCAAGATTATTATTCCTCTCCTCATATTAATGCATGTCAATACCAGCCACAAAGATTTCCTTGTTAAGAAACCATGCCTCAAGCTTAGAGCGCACACATGACTTAAGTATGAGACTTTCTATCTTTAGTTCAGCAATTTTATTCCCTTAATTTTCAGTGCTGACACTTCTCTTGTTTCACTGTGGCCTTTTCCCTTGGTCTGTATCTTCCCCGTCACATCATTAACATAATTTCTGTTGGGACCAGAACAAGCATCTAATTTATGAGGTTACACTATTGCTCTCCGCTTGCTGCATTCAATCGTGTCTGAAATCAGTCAGGGTTATTTATAGATTTTCCAGCCTATCCTTGCTCTGGTTTTTGGTGTTCATCAGAAGAGCAAATTCAATGTTTTCCCATTTGAATCCCAATTCGTAATCATTATCTGCATTTCTCTAATAAACCCCTTGTGGACACGTATGGCCTAAAGTATAGCTTTGCTTGCAGATCAGTATAGGTAGAAAATTAAATTTGTCGTCTTGCCTTAATCCTATTACTGGCTGGTGTTTTTCTTTTCTGTCCAATTTTTGAAACAGAAGTCTGATGCCAGGCATTCTTAAGTAGGCCCTAATGCTATTTTTAGGGGAAGACACCTGGATTTCACCCAAAACTTTTAGGATGTGATTGAGTTTACTAATCTCTGTGAACATAGTGCTTGCACCCACTTAATGACTGGGTTTTTGTGTGTAGTTTTGCTTCAATCTGGACTAAGTAGCTGAGAAATTACCATCTAAGACTGATCCCCTGGGGTAACAACCAAAATTTCATTCTTCCCCAGAATGACCAGACCCTGGATAACTGATGTAGATAGCCCAAAAAGCAACTGTACAGATAGATTTTTTTACCAACTGTGGTTCTCCCAACATAGAAAAACTCCACAACTTTAGGGAGTCACACTGTGAAGTTGTTATCTCTTTGAACACCCACCAGAAACTGCCCCAAATGAATGACAGGAGCTTGTTTACCCTCCGAAGAATGGGGTTCAGAGAGGAAAGCTGCAACTTATCTTTCCTTCCTAAAGGACTCTTGTCAAGAGGAAATAACTCTCATGGGGCAGCAACACAGAAAATCAGAAGTAGGTCTTTGCTGCTGCTTTGTTTTGCTGCAGGGGCGATTTCTCTTTCTGGTTGTCATCCTGCAAATGCTTTCTCCCCTGCAAATGCTTTCTCCCCTTTGGAAAACTGTTTAATATCTACAGTTTTCATATCAGTTGCCAATAGGAAGTCACTTAGCAGACATTAGCTTTAAAAATTCAGATCAAAGGACAATATTCAAGTCAGAATTCAAACTCACATCCAAAGCTGACAACACCAGGTCCTGCTCAGCTAATTATGATTTTTTTTTTCTTATTCCTGATTTTTCTCACTCCTGTTTTGTTTTCTTCTCTAGACCTATTCTGGTTTATTCTGCGTGACTATAAATCCCTACAAGTGGTTGCCTGTCTACAAGTCAGAGGTTGTTGCTGCATACAAGGGCAAGAGGCGCTCTGAGGCTCCTCCTCACATCTTCTCCATTGCTGATAACGCGTACCACGACATGCTGCGTAGTAAGTGGCACTCTGCTTTCAAATTTAGTTTTACTTTGGCCAGACAAAGGGGTGGAACTTTGTGAAACCTTCTGCAATGTGCAGCAAATGTGGAAACAGGGGCTTGGCAGCCTGCATCAACTTTTTTTTTTTTATTTTTTGTGCTTGTTCTGGAGTTTTGGGTTTTTTGTTGTTTTTTTTTAAAACCTCTGACTGGCATCCCCGTGGTACTTCTGGTGACAGTATGCCCTGTATATGGATTATCTGTAAGGTGTCTAAACTGGGGGAAATCATCCATTTGTAAGAGAAATGGGGCCATGTCTCAAAGGCCTGCAAGTATTTTCCCAACCTCAAAAATAAATTTACTGCCAGTTGATGGTCCATATTCTAACCTTTATAAGATGAATATATCGAAAGGTTAGTGAAGTCCAGTTAGCTAAGGTGTGCACATCGCTTGCATGAACCTGCTGTGGGTCAGTGTTGCCCTGACTGCTGTGGGTCTGGGCACCAACTCTGGGGCAATGAGCTCCAGATTTGCCAGTGAAGTTTTCTCATCCTGACCCTCAAGTTATTGGAAAAAAAAAAGTGTATCAGCAGAGGGCAGCAGTGATGTGCTCACATCACGCCCTGCGAGGTGGCAGGGTAAATCCTGAAGAGATTTGGTGGGAACTCGTCCTGCTGCCGCATGGTTTTAGTAAGAAGGAAAATGCCATAGCTGTGAAGTGTTGGTCAGAAGGCATGTATGGCTGCAAAGAGATGGGTTTATATCAGATAAGGGCAAAATGTGGCCAGGCTGCCCAATGTGTAGTCTATCATGATGGCTGGAATTGAAAAAGAAGAGAGGAGTTTGGGTTCAGCGGCGTGGGAAGCTGCTATAATTTAGCATTTTTTGAAACTTGGTTAATAATATATTGAGGTTGCAAAGTGTTCTAATAAATGCTTGTTTCTGGAGAAGAGGACATATGCAAAGTAAGGAACGGCCTGTGAGCAAACAGAAAAATTATTTGGGTTGATCAAGTGTTGCAGGAGCAGAAGGGTCAGGTGTGGGCAAAGACAAATCAGTAAGAAAAGAAACATTTTGATGACAGGAAATGACTTTATTATAGCTTCCCCGACAAAGGGAGATTAATGTAAGCAACTGATAGGACTGTACTAGTGACTTGAACAAAGCACAGAAGGAGGATTCATGGCCAGAACTTGCTCTGTTGGAGGTTGAACAAGGTGATACCAAGTTTTACCTTTTCATCTCTGTAACTTTCTGTAACCCTCTCCGGTACTTGCAGGGCTGACTCTAGAATGGATATTTCTCCTTTGCAATTATAATAAGCATTTTTTTACAACCTACTAAGTTTCTTTTCTAATTTTTTTCCCTCCACAGATCGAGAGAATCAGTCTATGCTGATCACGTAAGTGCATCTTTTTTGACTGGTTTGAGACTCTGTTACCATGAAAAAATTAGAATTAAAAAAACCCCAAACCCTATTGACATGCAAGTTGTCTCTTGATAGCTCAGCTAAATTGCCTGGAACTTGATCCAGGCCAAGTAACTGGCTATTTGGCCATGTGATGGCTGCCTTGAGCCCCGTGGACAACAAGTAGCTAAGGGTTTGATGGACTTGGACCTGATTGTGACCCTCATAGAATTGTCTTGGTTGGAAGGGATCCTTTAGAGCATCAGGTCCAGCCATCACCTCAGCCTGCCAACTGCCACTAAACCAATCCCTCAGCACCATATCTAACTGTCTTTTAAATACCTCCAGGGAGTGTGAGACTCTGCCACCTTCCCAGGCAGCCTGTTCCAATGCCTACCAACTAGCTCTGGGAAGAAGTTTTTCCTAATAGTCAATCTAAACCTCCCCTGGTGCAACTTGAGGCCATTTCCTCTTGTCCTGTCACTCATCGCTAAAGGAATAAAGGTCAGCCCGTGCCTCTCCACAACCTCTTTTCTGGTAGTTGTAGAGAGCAATTAGGTCTCCTCTCAACCTCCTCCTCTTCAACTAAACAACCTTCAGTGGCTCCTCATAACATTTGTTCTCCAGGCCCCTCCCCAGCCTGGTTACCGTTCTCTGGACACACTCTAGCATCTCCATGTCTTTTCCTGTAGCAAGGGGCCCAAAACTGAACGCAGTACTCCAGGTGGGGCCTCATCTGGTGTTCATTTCAAGTAGACATGAAAATACCTCAGCAAGCAGATAAATAAGCCTCTTCCAGGGTTAGCCCTCCTGTGGATGTCCTTTTCTGACATAGAAAACTTCTTTAACAGTGAGAACAATCGGCCACTGGAAGAATCTCCCCAGGGAAGTAGTGGATTCCCCAAAACTGGACACTGTTAAGATATGGCTTGATGGGGGACTAGGCCATCTTGTCTAGATGTTGCTTTTGTCTAGATGGGCCTTTTGACAAGAAAGGTTGGACTAGACGATCCTTGAGGTCCCTGCCAACTGTGCCCCATTCTGTGATTCTAGGACTCTTTTCAATGTAGCTGCTCTTGCTGTAAATTTTATTTGAGAATGTTGTGTAGACACATCTAAAGGGAGGGAAGTGAACAAGGCAGAAAAGATCTTTTACTGACAGGCATGAAAAGTGTGTCCATGCAGTTCATATGAGCTTCCTGTATAATGCCAGTTTAATTAATGCATTATTAGTTGTTAAAGAAGATTAATACAGGTTTTCTGCACATTTTTCTAATTCATTAGCTATCTATAGGTATATCTCAGATCCTCAGTTTGGATGTTTGTAATAAAACTTCATGCCCCTTAAAGAAACTTGGTGTAGTGTGGGTTTGCACTAGATTTCTGAACCCAATCATGTGAAGAATTAATTGCTGCTATCATAGGCATTTACCTCTTCATTCAGTCAATTTAAAACAATTTCCACTGGAATGGCCAGACGACAGGCTGCAGAAATCAGTCAGTGATTCTGAGAAGAGCCTACGTGTGGGGCAGAGCTGGCAGGACAGGAGGGTGAAATGATGAATTCCAGCTCTTTGAGCAATGCCTGTCTCTCTTCAATTCCTTCCTTTAGTGGAGAATCCGGTGCTGGCAAGACCGTCAACACAAAACGTGTCATCCAATACTTTGCCACAGTGGCAGCCCTGGGTGAACCTGGTAAAAAGAGCGTAAGTCTGCTGGTGGCTCTTCTGTTTCGCGCTCCTCCGAGGTTCTGTTGCGTACAGCTACCCTCACAACTCTGTGCCCCAAACACTGGCCTGTGTGCCAGATCCCAACAGGCATGGTAAGAAACTCTTGGGAAAAGATATTGATGTCGCTGCGCAGCAATGCAGAGAGCGTGCTGCCCTGAAGGTAGGAAGGCCGTGATACCCCCCCATGCTACCCCAAACTTGCCATGCCCCAGATACAGCGGCAAAACCACTCTTGGTTCCAAACAGCTGCGTGTTGCTGATGCTTTTCTCTAGTCTCAGTATTTGTGTGTGTTAAATAAGTTTCTGATTGTGGAAAAGCTGGTCAAAAGATTTGGGAGGTTGTAAAGATTTAGACATNTATATATATATATATATAAAAATCCAAGATTTTATAAGGCTTGGATTCTGTACGCATAATTCCTGTCACCGAAATCTAATATACGTTTTTCTGAGATCAAAAAATCTCTCAACAAATGATTGAGTAGTCCAGAGCCAGCTTTTGTCATGCTCATGGAACAATTGTGCAAATAACAGATACTGCAGCTGGAAGATAGTCAATGTAATTTATCAGCTCAGGTCACANGGTAAGAAACTCTTGGGAAAAGATATTGATGTCGCTGCGCAGCAATGCAGAGAGCGTGCTGCCCTGAAGGTAGGAAGGCCGTGATACCCCCCCATGCTACCCCAAACTTGCCATGCCCCAGATACAGCGGCAAAACGACTCTTGGTTCCAAACAGCTGCGTGTTGCTGATGCTTTTCTCTAGTCTCAGTATTTGTGTGTGTTAAATAAGTTTCTGATTGTGGAAAAGCTGGTCAAAAGATTTGGGAGGTTGTAAAGATTTAGACATTTGGGGTTTTTTTCACAGGAAAAATAGACTTCAAAAGGACTAGGATTATAATTTCTCATCAAAATGTCTCTTGTTGAAAGCTTTTTTGTCCACAGAAAAGGAATATTTTGTTGATTTTTTTTTCAATCAGCTTTTCTGTATTACTCTTTGGATAAATGCTGCTCAGCTTACAAGTGCTCTCTAAGGTTACAATGAATATTGCATTCATGCTACTTTTTATCTTGTGTTGCTGTGAACTTACTACAAGATTCATTGCACTTGAAAGCTCAGTGCTCTTCCATGATGAATTAACTGGTTACTANATACTGCAGCTGGAAGATAGTCAATGTAATTTATCAGCTCAGGTCACAATTTATTTTCATTATCATAACCTCTTTTCCTTTAAATAATCCAAGAGTTCAAGTGAAGCATGAGACAACTATTTGTTGTTCTAAATGTCTATCAATCTAATGTGTTCATTGTGGAACATCTCCAGAGCAAAAGCAGGTAGATGTTTCGAGCAGGGTTTAAAACAACAAGCTGGGTACAAACGACACTTGGCTATTTCATGATCTGCAAAGTGGCAGTCACGTGCTTTTTGAAGGAAGGTTTCAAAAAGTCTTGCTGGTGTACTGGTGCCCACAGACAATCTTTACCTTTTGTGATGTCTTTCATGTTAGCACTCACATTCTCTTTTTTTTTTTTTTTTTTTCTTTTCCCTCTCTATTGTGTTCCTCTTTTGACAGCAACCAGCTACCAAAACTGGGGTAAGTATCAGTCTTGCTATTTCATCTTTTCCAAGTGAAAGTAGTACTCTGCCGGCCTGCTCGACAAACCCCAGCATTTCACTTGGCATGGTTTCCCCCAGGAAGGATCTCTGGAGACCAGGGAGACCAGTAGTTTGCTTCACAAACTGAAGCTTGTGCGAGTGACAGTCAATGCTTTTCTCATCTCCAAAAATCCCAAATATCACAAGCTCTGAGTGCTTTCAAACCTAATGTGTTTTAGAGCTTGTCACTTTCTTCACTAGCCCCTCTCCTACACACGTTCACTTGGATGTCCCCACGTGCTTCACACAGTGCGTGGGAAGATATGATGGTGTCTTTTGTATGCAGATGGCATAAAATATCAAATCTCCAAAGCAAAACAGTAGAGCACAGCGGAATGCTTAAGGCTTTTTAAGCACTCCTGACTGACTGCTGATCTTGGTGTTAAGGCACTCATACTGTGCTCTACTCTGTATAATGTAGTGCATGGCTGAGTTATAGCTGACAGTTGTGACTGTGGCCTGCAGGTTTCTCAATAATATTTCAAACTTGATTTGTAGGGAACCTTGGAAGATCAAATCATTCAAGCGAACCCAGCCCTAGAAGCTTTTGGAAATGCCAAAACTCTGAGAAATGACAACTCTTCGCGTTTTGTAAGTCTGTAACGTAGTGTAATCATGTAGGCTGAGTGAGTTGGGCTTGTTCAGCCTGGAAAAAAGAAGGCTCTGGGCGGGACCATATAGCAGCCTCCCAGTACCTGAAAGGTGGGGAAGAACTGTTCACATGGGCATGTAGCGATAGGACAAGGGGTAATGGTTTTAAACCAGAAAAGGGGAGGTTTAAGTTGGATATTCTTCACTGTGAGGGTGGTAGATCACTCAAACGGTTTTCCAGAGAGATGGTGGAGGCCCCATTCCTGGAGATATTCAAAGTCAGGCTTGATGAGGCTCTGAGGAAGCTAATCCAGTGAAGATATCCCTGCTTACTGTAGTGGGGGGTTGGACTAGGTGACCTTTAAAAGTCCCTTCCAACCTAACACATTCTATGGTTCTGTGATGTCCTCTTCAACAATGGTCAGTTAATAACATCTCTGTAATAAGTTGCTTCTCATTTTACCCATGCAAATGGTTGGATTTCCACACAGAAGAATAACAAAGTAGGATCTAACCAGGAAAAACTCCTAAAAGGATTAAAGATAAAAAGAAACAAAGGCAGATCCACCTTGACTAATTATTTAAACTGTACATGATCAGGAGACAAGCACAACATAGTTTTATGAAGCCCTTTGAACAGCAAACAATATCTGGTTGACGCTGTCTCAGCAGTCCAAAAGGAATGGCATGAGGGTGCTAGCCTGAGTTTGTAGCCCATGCTTCCCCAACAAATCCAGATACAAATTAAATGGGAAAGGGTGGAGAGGATTAAATGTTGAAAGCATCTGTGGAAACCTATGGAACCACATAAAGAGTTTGTCAGCTGGAATGGAAATGAATTATTTTTTAAAGTGGATGTGTTTGATAAATTACAACTAGTCAATTTCTCTGAATTTTGTGGGATAGATATGCAAATGTAGTGGGCAAAGCAGTGTACACAAATCACAGCACCCTTCTGACATAAGTAGTTGAGTATAAGTTAGGGGTGCAAATGAGGATGAGCCCAAAAAGGAGCCTGTGTGTCTCACTTCCAAGCCCATTGCTCCAAGTCCAGCATTACAGTAAACCTGCACCAAGAACCTGGAAGCTACGTGCATTCCCCTACCTCAGCCTGGCGGATAAGTGCCCTGTTATCCTTTCCCCACAAGCTGATTACATAGCTGTGTGCAAAGGTTTAGGCTTGGAAAAGTGTAATATCGTTCTTCGATGTTTCTCGTTGAAAATCTGCCTGTGCAAAGCCAAGGAGTTAGCATAAAGTGATTCTTTGGGCTAAATGACTGCCTTCAAGCAGCATCCTTTGTTCCCCTCTGTGTATACTATATGCGCTAATTAGAATATTCTTCTGTGTGAATTAGGGTAAATTTATCCGAATCCATTTTGGAACTACGGGCAAGCTGTCATCTGCTGATATCGAGATTTGTAAGCAGTAAATTCTCTCCTTTTTAAAAAAACACAATTGCCCATCTGAAAGCTTGGAGAACCTTTCTTTCTCACTGATTTTCCTCTGTGTGACTAGATTTACTGGAGAAATCTCGAGTGATTTTCCAGCAACCGGGAGAAAGAGACTATCACATCTTCTACCAAATCCTGTCAGGGAAGAAACCAGAGCTATTGGGTAAGCATTGTGTGGATCCACAGCTTTTAAGAACCAACCTTCAGCTGAATAAAGAGTGGCTGAGGAGGGGGAAGGGGACAAACCCACGTGCAAAAGGGTCCTCATGCTTCTGCTCCACAAAACTGAACTTCAATGACCAAATACACCCTTTTAAATTTGCCCCTCCAATGGCAGCAACAGCGGTCATTTTTCTGCAGCTAACCTGTAAAGTGAAGTGATATTGAAGATTTGAGGGCATCAGACTCAGACAGGACTTTTTAAACATAGCATTAAAAAAGCAAAGAAATGTCATGCTGAATTTGTGTAATCTGAGGTCTTGAAACATCTGGAAAATACTACACCTCTCAAGCATTTGCGGTGATAAGACTTTAATTATCCAGATCTTCACATGTGGAGATTTGCTTATAGGTCCATGAAGGAAAACTAGCTCCCACCTTCAGCCCCAAGTGCCAAAACCAGCATCCTGGCACATTGTGCAGCAATGTGCCAGGATGCTGGAGAATGTGCAAAGCTGCCTGCCGCTGATTGTGTGGTAATTACCCCTCTCAGGTTTTCCCTGGCTGAACGTGGTCCCATGGACCTGCAGGAGAAGAGCAGAGAGCAGATGAGGTCTCTCTGCTTCCATCTCCTAATGCTTTGGATAAAACCTTCTCTAGTTATTTAAGTGATGTGGTTTGCTGCTTTAATTTGTGCTTTGAAGAACCATATTTTATACAATACATTGAAGAGCCACTTTATTGCTGCACTAAACTGCTGCTAAGCCACAGCAATCGTAATCTGTTTTGAAGTCTCATTATTCTGACAGTGCGTGGCCAAATCCCTAACCCTCTTAGCTTCTACATGGCCTAATTAATGACGATTACGAGAAAGATTTAAAGGAAGCACTGCACTGAGATTCCTGAGTGAATCCCTGTGCTGGGAAAACAGGCCCTTCCTCCTAAACTCTCTGTCTGTATACACCCACGCTCTTTTCTGGCCAGTGTGTCTGTAGGCTCTTGAAGAGGCTGAAACCAATGGGGACTTTTGCTTCATGGACAAGAAACGTGTATGTGTGAATACAAACACATACATTTGAAATATAGAAAAGTATAAATCAAGATAAATTACATAGCAAAGTATTTTAGCCTTATAGAGAAGATGATTTTATATACACATGTATTGATAGACATATACATATTTGCATACATATGTATTAAGACCTGTAGGAATGCATTTATGTATACAAAAGATTGAAATCTAGACCAAACATTGGTCTGTTGGATGTGGGTGAAACTTTCTGTTGGTGTAGGGAGGCAGGACTCTCCCTGTAGTTCTGGAGCCAGCTTTCTAAAAAACAATTCTACATTTGAGGGTTTTGGTGTGAAGGAGATGTAAAGAGGGGAGAAAGAGAGCACCTTATCCAAACTCTTGTTCATCAAGTGTCTTCTGCAAAGGGTTCTGGAAGTTGCTGTGTTGTGAGTCTGTTTATAAGAAACCCTGTCCATTGTCCCTTTCTTGGATCATATTAAAATCTTTTTTCTCCTCTGTGCTTAGATGGGACTTTTACCCCTCAGGCATGCAAGGCACAAAGTAGGGCCATACAGGAAATTAAGAACTGAACAGCAAGACAGGCTTAATAGATCCATATGCAGTATTTATTCACACTTTCTCTGAACCATGGTCTTCAGACTGGAATAGCAGAATGAGAGTTGGTTGCTTGGTTGCTGCCCTGCAGTTGTTAAAAAAACAAAACACAAAAAACATGAATCAAGGAAACACATAAAACCCCCAAAGTACTCAACTTCATATGCAATTGTGCAGAAACAGTTATATATTAGAGTTGATCTTTCAATCTCAATATATTTTATTCTTTTCAATATCCTGAATGAACGGTAGTTTTGACCCTCACAGTTCTTTTACAGATATGTTACTGGTATCTACCAACCCGTATGACTACCACTTTTGCTCACAAGGAGTAGTTACTGTGGACAACTTGGATGATGGAGAAGAACTGTTGGCAACTGATGTAAGCTTGTGCTGATTTAACTTTGTCCTTTATAGATTAGGTGCACCTGGGGACAAAAAGTGCTGGCAAGAACCTAACCTCTGACACTGAAGTGACTGGGCTAAAGTGGAAGCAGAAATGGGTCTTAATTGCATTTGTACTATTAAGCACAAGGCCTGATAATTTGGTGCTTTTGAATTTGGCCTTGCTCCATGTAATGCACACGGGCACAATGTTCTTAAAGTTTTAAAATATAAAATGCTAGATAAAGGGAGCTCTCCTCCCGTCTCCCAGCCACTGCTGGGTCTTCAGGGTACTCCAGTGGTTGTTTGTGAGGTAACACCCCTTGGCAGGTTAATAGCATCTGCCACGCAAAGGTAAATTGTGGGGCTGCAGATCGTCGTTGCATTTGAATAGGGAAGTGATGAAATATCTGCATTTCCTTCTCACAGCAAGCCATGGACATCTTGGGATTTGTGCCAGATGAGAAGTCTGGTTCCTACAAGCTCACAGGTGCCATCATGCACTTTGGGAACATGAAATTCAAACAGAGACCCAGAGAAGAGCAGGCAGAGGCTGATGGCACTGAAAGTAAGAACAACACCTAAAACTACTACTCCTTGCCTTCAAATGTCTGGCATGCATCATGCACTGTGTTGAGGAAGAAGCTTTTTAAAGCTTTTTGCTTTAATCTTGCCCAATGTAGCTCCTGCTCAACCTGCTCTGCTTTGTTTGTAGCAGTGGCTTGTTCAGTAGAGGGTAGCCTTCACAGCAGGTGAATAAACACAGTCAGAGTAACCCAATGAAATTCCATTTTAGTGAGCACTTGAACACAATGGTTTCAAAAGGTTGTTGCCTTAGCTTTCTCTTTCATGTCTTTTATAATTCCTCTTGCAGCAGAAACTGTCAATAACGAGCAGGGAGATACATGCATTTTCTTACACCTGAAGAGTTTCTTAAGTGTATCTCTTGCAGCAATTACTTGCAATCTTATTTAGCTAAAAGACCTTCTCAAGCACAAGGATGAGTAAAGAGTATTTTCTCTTTGGAAGTGGATAGGCTTAGTGCTTTTTTTTCTTGGCCAGGTGCTTTTCCATGTAGAAGTTCAGAGCCAGCTGAAACCTCATTTCTTTTAATCAGGTGCTGACAAAGCTGCCTACCTAATGGGAATCAACTCCTCTGATTTGATTAAGGGCCTATTGCACCCCAGAGTGAAAGTTGGCAACGAGTATGTGACCAAAGGTCAAAGCGTTGAACAGGTAAGGAGAAGCTTTCAGGGTATTCGGGTATCTGTCCTGCAAGCCTTGAGGATGTTCATCTGTAACATCTCAGAAAGAAAGAAAGCTGCTAGAAATATTAACATGTACCTGTTCTCACTGTATATCCCTAAACTTGATGAATTAGACAGTGAAAGTCCAGGTAAGTGATAAAGGGATGACAAAGGAATAAGGGCCAGCACAGCCTTTGATAGCATCATTTTTCTGATGCAGCCACTGATGATTTTTCTGTAGCAGCCATTCAAGGAAACCGGGTGCAGAAAAGCTACATGGGGATTGGTATCTAATTCTGGATGAGAATAGTTATCTAAAAGAGTTGAGCCATGGATTATTTATTCACTCATTCATTATTCAAGTAATTTTAAGCTCTGTGTGACCTCAATCAGCTAAAGGCAATATCCAGTTAAAGGTACCTCTTAATTTAGGAAACAGAAGTCCTTGGGTTAGCACTGCTGCAGCTGTAGCAGTGTAGCAGAAGATGCTGCAGCATTCTGGTTACAGTGAAAATGGTTATTTGAAGACAGGCTGTGGTACAGGCTCAGAGATGAGAGAACTTCTGGAGATAAGTCTATCCTATTGGTGCAGTCATCCGTAGGCTAAAGGAGAGACTTTTGCAGACTTTTCTGATCACTTGCTTACACCATAATATCCCTGATAAATTGGAAGCAAATGGCAATCAGCAGCCCAACCAGAAGCTTCTCCTATTCTGACAGTGTAGCTCTGAAATGGGCTGATATTCAGCCCATGAGCTCTCTGGTACCTAACTTCCATGGCAATGTAAGGGATTAAAACATTTGCAACTTGCTGTCTATCTCTTTCCCAAGCGTGTACTTCACTATCGCTTTTACTGTACTCACACTAGTAGGTGTTAGCATACATAGGTAGATATTGCCATTTGAAGTTAGCACAGATAGTGGGGGAAGTGTTGCATTAAGCATGCCTCGGTGATTACACAAACCATTGTGAAATAGTGTTTAAACCATAAGTAGGGATTGAAATAGGCCAGTGAACTGAAACTCCAGTGTTCTGCAATGAATTCTGTTCCACATGGTGGTATTTTGAAACATGTGTTTTAGGTTTTGTATGCTGTTGGGGCCTTATCCAAGGCAGTGTATGATCGAATGTTCAAATGGCTGGTGGTCCGTATCAACAAGACCTTGGACACTAAGCTGCCAAGACAGTTCTTCATTGGAGTCCTGGATATTGCCGGGTTTGAAATCTTTGATGTGAGTATGAATGTGTGAGGACTTGGTGGAAGGACATGAAAGATACTAAGTGAGAGCTCCCAAGTGGGTATTTGTTTTTCTAAATGAACAGAAGAAAAGCACTGAGAAAGCCCTAAAGCAAATAGAGTATATGATTTTTGCAAGGTTTTGACATGAGTAGATGTAGAAAACACTCAGCATTTTAGAAAGCTGGATAAGCTGGATAGTTCCTGGGGCAGAAGAGGGAAAGAAATTTCACATGCTTTGGGCTGTGTTTTATGGTAATGTATTGTTCCCACTCTTCCTCTTTGAGAGAAAGCATCTTTTATGGAGTAAGATATTTCTTCCTTGTTGTATCTCAGTGTAAGAGATAGATATCTTCATCTTGATGTAAGATTTTGTTTTTACAGTGAAAACAATCATTCACTGGAACAACCTCCCCAGGGACTTAGTAGAGTCCCTGTCACTGCAGATTTTCAAGATGCAATTGGACAAGGTGCTAGATAATCTCATCTAGGCTCCATCTCTCATGAAAGGTTGGACTGGATGATCTTTTGAGGTCCCTTCCAGTCTGGACTGTTCGCTTATTCTGCCACCATAAACAACAGTATGTGAGAAAAGGACATCACAACTAGTCTTTCTCAGACTCCAGTCCTGAGAATAAGTTCTTAATGCTGTTGCTGCTACATATTGCTGTCCATACACAGCAGAGCAAGGAGAGCATTGGTTCTGCTCTACAGGACTAGGGTGGTGTGCTGCTGAAGGAAAGGCACATGCATCCTGAGAGACCTGAACAAATCTGGGCATCCTCACACACTGGAGGACAGGACAGTACAGGAGGCAGCCAGCAGCCTGCTACTGAACTCCCCCCCTCCTTTGCCTTCGGTGTTACACTCAGTAGTTTCTCAATCAGATACTGTTTAGAAGGCTCTAGATGTAAACAGCTCTCTCCTTATCTCCTTCTGCAGTTTAACAGCTTTGAGCAACTCTGCATCAATTACACTAATGAGAAACTGCAACAGTTTTTCAACCATCACATGTTTGTCCTGGAGCAAGAAGAGTACAAGAAGGAAGGGATTGAATGGGTATTCATCGATTTTGGCATGGACCTGCAGGCCTGCATTGATCTGATTGAGAAGGTATGTACAGGAGTTCGAAGGAGCATTTACTGACCTGGTTTAATTCATGATGATGCTCCCTTGGAGGTGTCCTCGAGTACCAGAGAGCAGAGCAGGATAAACATCAGGACAAGTTACTTGCTTTTCTACGTGCAGAACAGGACCTAACAGAAATCAGTATTTATAGTGTTTGTGGCGACTTGGCTTTACCTCCTAAAGTTTGCCTGAA
Source organism: Heliornis fulica (assembly GCA_013399135.1). Classification (NCBI taxonomy): domain Eukaryota; kingdom Metazoa; phylum Chordata; class Aves; order Gruiformes; family Heliornithidae; genus Heliornis; species Heliornis fulica. The sequence goes on along the minus strand of VXBZ01010913.1, from coordinate 45,765 downwards.
ACAGCCAATAGTGACAACGAGCTGTAACTGTTAATTCATATGGCCATATAACCTTCTTTGGTTGTTCTTTTTGTCTTTCCCTGGCCCTACTGGTTTTCCATTTACTTTGATCTACATGGCTTTCTGTCAGACTTCCAGCTTTCCAAGGCAGATGCCATGTTTTGGTCACACGCCCTGTACCTCTCCTGCGAGGCCCCTGTTCCATGTATTTCACTGCATGTTGGTGTGCAAAGTCCTTCATGTTCCTCCTAGCCTGGAACTACCGCTTCCTTCTCGCTGCTTCCCCAGCGTGGGATACGCCTTTCCTTTTCCCTTCTTTGTGACTGTAGTGTAGTCCAGGTGGGAACAGCTGTCCCTTGCTGTGTCTCTCTGCCACCTCTTACGGCATGGCATCTAGCCCTGCTGATCCGTGAGGAGAAATGAGAGTTTGAGTCTTGCTTCAGCAGGGTGTTTGGGACAGCTGCGGTAGAAAAGCTGATTATTAGTCGCCTTTGTACTCCATCGCTTTCTTCTCCAGGGGTGGGATATCTGTGCACAGGATCCTAATCTCTCAAACAATCTGTCCAGCACTGGGAAGTTGGTTCAACTTTTTCCAGAAAGATGAATGATAGTTGGTCCAACTGCCTTGAAAGGTAAATTGAACCCTTTCTGAGGTCATCAGAAAGCCTCCTAAGGCAAAAGTGTCACACTGAGAAGTCAAAGGTGCAGTTACTGGATAATAGAATAGGCAAAAGTTTTCCCCACAAGATGAGAAGAAATTTTTAGGCTGAAAATTCTATTAGATCAAACCTAAAGGCTGGACAGCTACTGAAAGTGGGTACCCAAAGCATTTTCCAACAAAGATCTTCTGAAATCCACAGCCACTGGGAATCCTGTCTATCCTTGAAGAGGAATGTATGTTCCCGAAAGCTACAGATATGACCTTCAAAGCCAAACTCTATGACAACCATCTTGGCAAGTCACCTAACTTACAGAAGCCCAGGCCTGACAAGAAAAGGAAATATGAAGCTCATTTTGAACTTCTTCATTATGCTGGTGCAGTAAGTTCCTCTGCTTTGTGCTAGAGGTCTTCCAGGTGGGGTTAAGTCTGTAGCACACAATGAGGGAGTGTGGGAAGGATGGGAGAGGGAAGTAAAGGTACAGTGAGGAGCAAAAGCAAATAACGGTCCTCTGCAGAAGTATTGCAAAAGTCAGGCGTGACTGGACTCCAGAATATCTGGTCCTTGGATGCACAAATAAAATGAAACAAACCCAAGAAGGCTAATAGTGCTTTTGCCTTACTTTCATAACTTCTTTTCCTATACTCAGATTTTAGACTAGTGATGAAACAGCTGCAGCATCGAGCTTTCCATTTTGGATCCCTGTGCACATGAATGGAGTCATCTCCACCTACCTTTTCAGGGATGTTTAAAAAAAAAAAATTTACATCCCTTTTAACTCATGTTCAGACCAGTGTGTCAAGGTAGCAGTTGGAGACATGTTTAATTTTGATGTGAAGGTTTAGTTAATGGGTCTGTTGATGATGGGGTACATGGGAATAGAATCCGGTACTGTGATACCTGAGCCAAAACTTGCCCTGTGTCTCAAAGCTCAGTTTACAGACCAGATTTGCAGAAAGAATTGGAGAGGGACATAGGAAATTTTGTTTATGAAACTAGACTTAAAATGAAGCCAAAGCACAGCAGAGCTGGACCATACCTGATGCTTTGAATTTCAAGTTATAATAGAACATTTTGTATTCATTAAGAGAAATAATGCTCATCTTGCTCTTTATCTGCAGTTGCTAATGTATTCATTCAGTGAAGGAAATTACAATTTCTTTCCCCTTGTGGCACTAATAATGGAGCATATTTCCCCACTAAACAGAGCTGTGAAAAAGTCCATGAGTTAGATTTTTAATCATTAAATTTCTGTCCAAAAAAATCTTAATTATTCCAATGTAGCATGCTGTTGTGGGGAGAAATTATTACTTGTATGTTTTATAGTTGGACACTTCTTAGTAGTGTTCCTGGGTCACTTATGTCATGAGGTGTCTATCTGTACAGCCAGCCTCATGGAGTCCATGAGATGTAGGGACCAGATAGGTTGGAAGCAGTGGGCAGGATTCAGATGGTAATTACTGGGAAGAGAGCTTTGGGAATTAGAAAGCAGAGAATTGGAGGGGAAGTGATGAAAATCTGGGTCGCTGGTACTGCTCTGAAAGCAGCACTTCACAAAAGGTCATTGGCTTCAAGTCACACCATAAGGACCTAGTGGCTACTCTGAGGAAGAACATTTGCAGCCTCTGTTTTGTTTTCTGTGCCTTGCTGTAGGTTCCCTATAACATCATTGGGTGGCTTGAGAAGAACAAAGATCCGCTTAATGAAACTGTAGTAGGTATTTTCCAGAAATCATCCAACAAACTCCTGGCAAGCTTGTTTGAAAGCTACGTTGGCGCTGACAGTGGTAAGCAGACTCAGCTCACGTGGGTTTCCTTTCCTTTCTGGGACGTGTGCTTGGGAATACATTTAAGAAACAAAACGATTCTCTCCACCGCAATTGACTCGGTGCTAAATGAGGCAGTGACTAATTATTTAGATGTGCACAACATCTGTGAGAGTTTGCTGGTTATACCAGTGAGGCCATTAACTCAGCTGGCTTGAATGCATGAAACCTCCAAGCAATTCTGGCAAGGAAATCTGTGTGTTGTGAACACTCCAATGGGAGCTGGAGCATACAGGTGTTCAGCTATGCAGGCAAGTGTCACGCTAAAAATTCTGTACGTAATTGCCTACAAACAAGAAGAGCTCTTGTTTCCCATGCTGTAGTCTTTCCTGCTAGACACTCTGAATTAAATATGAAATAAAAGTTGGAGAGTGACTTCTGGAATATTCTGCTGGATCAGTGGCACGTAGACGTTGAAGGTACCTGAGCACCATTCCACATTGGCCAAAATAGAAAATTTTGCTGAGGCACCTTCCTTTTTGCTTGATGTTGTTCTTTATTTGACAAGACTAATGTATTTTTAAGAATGGATTTAAGCTATATGCATTACACAGAACTGTTTTATCTGTGAGCAGACAAGTAGCAAGCATCCAGAAAATTGATCTTAAGTAAATAAGACTGGCGCTCATTACAAAGACGTAGCTCTCATGTCCTGAAGTTGCAATCACTTACAGCCTATTTATTAGTAACCTCATTTCTGTAGCTGATGCTGTCATGAATCATAAGTTTCTGAGGAAACAAGCAGGCTGTGGACTTCACAATGTGAATGAGACAGAGCTGAATGTGACTAACAAAAATCCCGCCACTAGCAAATTCTTGCAAGTTACTAACTGCCTACTTGCCTGTGGTTATTCCCATCTGTCAGAGGACTACCTTGCTTTTCCACGCTGTCAGGAGAAAAGAGCAGCCTGTCCAGATTAGCCTCTTAGCAGTCTCAGCAGTGTTGCCTTCAAAAGGGGGAAAGGCTGTGGATAATTGCATCAAGCACACAGCACTCTTCACTTCTCCTTGCACGTTAACTGCTGTTGACAGGTGACAGAACGCCAGACCGCCTGGGACCGATCCAGTAGTCCAGTGTTTAGAAAGTCACAGCGATTGCTGGGTGGTTTTGGGTCAAGTCTGGCTCTTGTGAAACTTTGTAAAGGGCTTGTCCAAACCTAACATTCCTTGGGAGTATCTGAGTGGTTTTGAGTCTAAAGCTTTGAGTGAAGTTCAGGGGATGCAAAGCTACTGTATCCAAAGTTACACAATAAAAACTGGTCTACCTCTCTTCTGGACAAACTTTACTTGTGCAGCTTCGGTGTCTGGGTAGCAGACACATGAGAATCAGTGTCTGTACAGCATCATGTGAAGTATACATTTTCCCTAAACATTACTTTTCTGCATCACATCACCTACAGGCTTTTTAGTGAACTGCAGGTGACTTTATTTCATTATAAGTTATTTTACCGGCTTAGTGGTATTTGTGGACTTTCAGCCTAACAAGTCACGCTGCATAGGCCTGAAGTGCAAATACAGAAAGCTCACAGTGGTCTTTGACAAAAATCCCAACTGTGGACAGACAGCTGCAAAAATGTGCTATATCACACTTGATGTTCGGAGTGTTTTGTGTAATATTTGAGCATTCAGAGCCATCAGGTCATTATAGCTGTGCCTTTCATTCAAAGGGAGTTGCACTATTAGAATGGTTTGACAGTCTCCCATGCTCTGCCTGCATGTCTTAATGAGATACACATTGTGATTATATTTTTTAATTTTTTTTTAATTTTCTTTTGTAGCTGACCAAGGTGGAGAAAAGAAACGCAAGAAAGGTGCTTCTTTCCAAACAGTATCCTCATTGCACAAGGTTTGTTTACCTTTCCCCACCTGATGGTCTGTGTTAAGACAATACATTTAAGAAGGGATGTTAAGGATTGTAATGGACCAAAAAATATTAAATCCAACACCAGGATTTGAGTCTAGGCCTGGGTTACTGCCCTTGTCTAAGTGAATATATTGTTATTAAAACCACAAGAGGTTGTGCCATTTTATCTTCTCCAAGCATTCAGGACATGAAGTGTTTCCTGTTTGAGAGGTTATCATAAAATCTGGTGAACAATCTTTATTGCCTATTGCTTCATGCATCTCTGTGAGACAGGAACTGATTACAAGTAATTTGCTTGTCCCTGTCTGATTAATGTTTCTAATTGGATCCAAGGGCTAAAGCAGTCAGGGCAAGCAAAATTTGGATGCCGTATCACACAGACTTTTTCCCCAAGTAATTCCTTTCTACAAGGGTGGGAATGTGCTCCTGGTGGGACCTGTTACCAGGATCATCCTGGGGGCGGTAATGGGACCTGCAATTTACCATTAGTACATTGTCTTCTGGGTAACCCTGAGGAAGCTGTAATGTAGGCAGACTACAGGTAGGGAAGGAGGTAGTTATCTCCTACTAGTCATGTGAGATTTTACCTTGCTTGGAGGAACTCCTCATGAAGGTGAATTATGGGAAATGGAGACCTGTATTTTACTGGGTGAAGAAGTGTAAAGATAGCTGAAGAATCTCATAATCTACAAACAAGAAGCCCGCTTTGCAGCACACAAGGAGCTGCTAAGTACCCAGCTCTGCTTCTCATTTATCCTCCTGACTGGTGTATGAGAAGTTTTCAGTGTGAACTGTTGTGCTGATGATGTTCTGTTCCACTTCTTGTGGTTCCTGTTCTCTGCTTACTAGACAAAACGCTTTCTGCAGTGAATGATGATCACTGGTAGGCACTAAATGGTTGGCTTCTTCTGAGCTAGCTTGCTTGCCTACCTGGGAGATACCTGGTTAAGATCAATAAAGGGGAAATCTTTGTCCAGGAGGAAAAACCCTAGCTTCTGTGAGGAACATATGGGAAAGGTGGACTATCCTCACTGAATGGGGAAGATGCTAGGCAAAAATAAATTTGGCTTTATATAAATGCTCTGTAGGATGATACTGCCTCTTGCTTACTGGTCATCTTCTTTCTGACACTTCTGGGGTGGTAAGTAAAACATGTGTCATCTTAAGACTTTGCTAAAACTGATGTGGGTTCCTATAATAAAGGCATTTTTTTCTTTGCTTCATTTGAATGCATTTCTCTGTAATAATTTTGGTAAGCTTATCATTTTGCTGGAGACTGTTCAGTGAGATGATCTTAATAAATTTAACAACCAACAAAATAAGGAAATAAGTGATTGAAATTCCACTAAACCGCTAAAGGTAATTGGTTTTTAATATGTCTGTTCTAGGAAAATTTAAATAAGCTGATGACTAACCTGAGATCTACAGCCCCTCACTTTGTACGATGCATTATCCCCAATGAATCAAAAACTCCAGGTATGCAAAACACAGCAGTCTTAATTTTAGTATATTTGAACTACACCATTCCAATACTTACTTCCATGTCACAGGATTGTACTTAAATGGTGTCTGCATTATTCACCTTATCCAGTGGAAATATCAGGAGATGACACATCATGTTTTCCAATTCCCTTGGTGGAATGAAGATTAAGCCCTATGGAGAAGCTCAGTTTAATGCAGCCTTGTTTTTCCCCTGCAGGTGAAATGGACGCTTTCCTTGTCTTGCATCAGCTCCGCTGTAATGGTGTCCTGGAAGGCATCCGCATTTGCCGTAAGGGCTTCCCAAACAGGGTGCTTTATGCTGACTTTAAACAAAGGTAATGCAGAGCTGTGTTGTCTCTTGTCCTAACCCATCAGTCAAATAAGCAAATCATGTCTTCTCATCTTTACGTGAATTATTTTATTCCAGTCAAGTTTATTTTCCATTTAGTTTGCCTGGATGTGGAAGGCAGAACTCTGCTCTTGCTTGTATCTGTGTAGATGCAAAGTAGGAAATTTCCCTAGGTGTTTTTTTTTTCTTTTTAAGTTTTGGGGGGAGTGGATAGGGTTAGGGGGAAGGCAAATCTAGGTCAACTTTGCTCATTGCTTATCTGTCATTAACAGGTACCGCATTCTGAATCCAGGCGCGATCCCAGAGGATAAATTTGTGGATAGCAGAAAAGCTGCTGAAAAACTACTGGCATCTTTAGATGTTGACCATAACCAATATCGTTTTGGACACACTAAGGTAACCAGTAAAGACCATCACTGCCTGTGTAAAAAGAAAAGTGATGGATCTAAAATTTAATTTGCAAAATATGCAGAATAGTTGACATTATATGATTTCTAGTGGTGGTGATTAATGAAGAGTTGGTAATATAAGGAACCAGAAATACAGCAGCAAATTATATTAATTTTTAAGTTGTGCTAGAATAATTCTATTTCTCTGGCTCAAGCTCCCACAAAGCTTTTATTACAGCAACGCCACAAGCAGACACAACAGTAGCTGATGCTCCATGCTGCCCAGTAAAACAACAGCTTATTTAATATAATATAGGCATACTCAAACATACATGGATCACAAGATCAGCTGCAGCTTTTGAAATGAGGCCATACACAATTATGACATGATCCCATTAGCAGGATTCTGGGAGCTGGGACTTGTGGTTCAGCTGGCCTGCCTTGAACCCTGCCACACGTTGAAAGGCGGCAATTAAAATATGGCAATAAAATAGCTTGGTCTGTTCAAAACTGGGGAGGTGGGATGTGGTTGTACAACAACTTTGGAACTGTAGAGTGCAGTCCTTGGCACAAGTCATATTTAGCTTTCTATACTCTTTCACATTGTAGTTTGTCATTAAGCATAGTAATTCTTCAAAGTGATCTCATTACAGTCTGTGACTCTGGAATATAATTTTTTGTTATGGTGAAATGACATCTGTGCATGTACCAGGTGTTCTTCAAGGCTGGCCTCTTGGGACATCTAGAAGAAATGAGGGATGAGAGACTTGCAAAAATCTTAACAATGATCCAGGCAAGAGCACGTGGCAGACTGATGAGGATTGAGTTTCAGAAGATAGTGGAGCGCAGGTATGAAGGAACCTATCATGTGCTAATGCTGTCAGATAATAATAGAATCACTGAATGGTTTGGGTTGGAGGAGACCTTGACCATCTAGTTCCAACCCCTCTGCCATGGGCAGGGACACCTTCACTAGACCAGTTTGCCCAAAGGCCCATCCAACCTGGCCTTCAACACTGCCAGAATAATCATTACTATTTAATTATGTGTTGAATAGACCCATTACTATAGTCCCTAAGGGTATAACTAACCTTAAATTAAAAGGTTACAGCAGATGTATGATGAAAATAATAGCAACTATATATTAGTTGCCTGCAGTTCTGATTTAAAAAATCAGATTTGAAAATTTTCCTGGCCCTGAAAATTAAGAGATAGAGAAGAATTTTCTTGTGTATCTGGGAATACATGTTCCAAATATTACTGATAACATCACTAAGGATGAAATAAAGTTCCTACTTTGTCAATTCAGGCTGACTTTTAAGGAATTTTGTTTGTTTTCTTCTCAAACCAGGGATGCCCTTCTTGTAATTCAATGGAACATCCGTGCTTTTATGGCAGTGAAGAACTGGCCCTGGATGAAGCTTTTCTTTAAGATCAAACCTCTTCTGAAGTCTGCAGAAACTGAAAAGGAGATGGCAAATATGAAGGAAGAGTTCTTGAAATTGAAGGAGGCCTTGGAAAAGTCCGAAGCCAGGAGAAAGGAACTTGAAGAAAAGCAAGTCTCTTTAGTTCAGGAAAAAAATGATTTGCTGCTGCAGCTCCAAGCTGTGAGTGGACACAAACATTCATGTATTTGTTAAATGTTCTTTGAAAGTCAAAATCTTACAGACTAGAATGTTAGTTTAATTCAGCTCTAGTAAGCTGGTGGTCCTGTCAAAGTCTTGCCAGAAATTAGAATGGATAGAAATTCTCATGTTCTGGCATATGACCAGGTGGCCTGGTAATGTAAGTCATAGCAGGCCCTGTCCAAGGGAATGCCCATGGTGGTTAGATGTGGAAGGAATCTTTTACAGGACTAGCCATGCTCACCACTGCTTCATCCTGCTCCACTAATTACTTGTCAGTCTTGTCTTCTGAAACCATGAGTAGGAAAATTTCCTTATGCTGCTCTATAGGCTCTCTCTCTGTCACTTATGGGATAGGGGGGGCAGTGAGGAAATAGAAAGGCCAGGCAGTCATTGCTGTCTTCTTTGTGTGATGACAGGAGCAAGACACTCTGGCAGATGCTGAGGAACGCTGTGACTTGTTGATAAAATCCAAGATTCAGCTGGAGGCCAAAGTCAAAGAACTGACGGAGCGGGTTGAGGATGAGGAAGAGATGAATTCTGAGCTGACTTCGAAGAAGAGAAAATTGGAAGATGAGTGCTCTGAGCTCAAGAAGGATATTGATGATCTTGAAATCACACTTGCAAAAGTAGAGAAAGAGAAGCATGCTACTGAAAACAAGGTACCTCTAGAACTTCAACATGCAATCAAAAGAGGTTGTCTTACATTCCTTTTAAGACAAGAGCTACCAGACTTCTGATGATTTTCCAGTCTGTCACATGGGGTACACTGAAGGATCACTATATACAAAGTTATTTGAACTTATGAGGAGGAAAAGTGTTAACTCTGAGCCTGAGTTTCCCTTTTTATAGAAGTGAGTTTTGCTGCAATTCAGCTAAAGAATTATGTCTTGTTTTGGTATTTTTAAGTAAACAGCTTTCTTCTGTAACCGTGAGTTCTTCCAGCTCTTCTGCTTAGAGCCTGCAAATATGAAGCTCATCTTCTGCTTCTCCCAGAGAGAATCAGAAGCTGGAGTTCACAATGAGAGGGACAGTGAAAAGAATTTAGCACATTTGAAAGAGGGGTCCCTTTCTTTATTCCTGCATACAAGTTCAGTACAGTCATTTGAGCCAGGCTATAATAAGCTCTTGCTTCAAAGTCCTACAAATACATCTTTCTTTCTTTCTCAGGTCAAAAATCTGACAGAGGAAATGGCAACTCTTGATGAGAACATAAGCAAACTCACTAAGGAAAAGAAGTCCTTGCAGGAAGCTCATCAGCAAGTTCTGGATGACCTGCAAGCAGAGGAGGACAAGGTCAACACACTGAGCAAAGCTAAAGTAAAGCTGGAGCAGCAAGTGGATGATGTAAGCTACTCTGCCTTTGTGTTTTCCTGGGCTTGTGTGTCCACCATTTACAATCTGCATGAGTTTGAAATGTTGCAAAGCTTTGAAACCTGTTCCTGTCTTTCTGGAAATGTTTGAAGATTTAGAAAAGCAGTTGTTGTACTGTCTGTAAAAGGTATAATTAGAGGACCGTTACAAAACTTATCTGTGCAGTTCAGCCTTCCGAAGGAGGACAGTATCAAGGTTAAGTCTACTTGTTTTGCATTTGCAGAGTAACTGGCATGAAACCAAACAGCACTTTGCTACTGAGATAGCTGTAATGCTTGCACAAATGTGGTCTAACCCTCGTGTTGTATTTCTATAGTCCTTGTGGCCACTGGCTACTAGGAAAAAAAAATAAAAGAGGATGCTTGTACTTAAGTACTTCTGCTTCGCCACTTGCTAGAACTCAGCGCAAAGCAGGGCTTAGCATATATTTGACTGTTGAAAACCACCTGTCTTCAACATATTTAGTGATTTTTTTTTTCCTAAAGCTTGAGGGCTCACTTGAACAAGAGAAGAAAGTGAGGATGGATCTAGAAAGGGCAAAACGCAAACTAGAAGGGGATTTGAAGCTGACCCAAGAGAGCGTGATGGACTTGGAGAATGATAAGCTTCAGATGGAAGAAAAGCTAAAAAAGTAAGACTGATTCTGTTGTGCAAAATAAAGCAGGACAGTTGCCTCTGTCATTTCAGTGCCTTCAGGTGTGTCATCCTGCTCTGATGGTGGCTAAAAGGAAATTTCACGAGGAGAGAGTGTGTAGCAAGGAGGGAGGCAAAATAACTCTTGTTTGTGCATGAAACATTAGAATTCATTACAATTTCCAGCGGTCAAAAAACCCCAAATCAACACAAAGGCAACTTTCTTATGTTTTTCATTGCTCAGAGGTGAAAGGTGAAGGAAATCTCTAAAAAGTTGTTCATCCCATCTATCTATAACAGTAATGTTGAAAGACCTGACTCTGTTAAATTTATTTTTTCATTGAGTCCGAAAAATATGTTCCTTTCTATAACACAATGATCCAGAAATATAATTGCACAATTGCATGAGGAGTCTTGACTTGGAAACTGCTACTCAGAGGAAGATGTGTTTTCATGCAAATAGAAATCCACAATAATTGCTTTCATTTTTAGATACGTTACAAGTTTTGTTGAACAGCTCTTCAAAAATTGCAAGAGCCTAACACAAAGCTACAGGGAAAATTGTCATGGTAGGATTTTTTTTTCCATGGCAGGAAAGAATTTGAAATGAGCCAGCTGAATTCCAAGATAGAAGATGAACAAGCTATAGTGATGCAGCTGCAGAAGAAGATCAAGGAGCTTCAGGTCTGTTGATTCTTTCTCGTATAATTTAGAATGAGTTTCTTGTTGTGCCTCGCTAAAGAGCTTTGCAGAGACTTTTCATGGCTAGCTGCAGGTGGCTTTGAGACCCAAAGTAGTGTGACTCTGTAGCTTCCCACTCAATCCCTTTTCCCCTCAGGATGCTTGCTCTACTGTGGTTCCTTCACAGTAGTAGGATATACGACCACATAATGCTGGTAGTTTCAGGAAAAGAACAAAGTTTGAGGTGTTTTCTTTTAGAAACAATATTTTTTCAAACCATGGAGCTGAGAATAGGTGCTAGGGAGAAGTTCATCTGGGATAAGCATGGATTTGAAATTCAGGGGAAGGGCTCAAATGCACTTGAAATTTTCATGTTTCATAAAAAAGACTGCTCTCAGTAAATATCTGTTTTGATGCAGTTCACAGAGTCACAGAATCACTGGGTTGGAAAAGGCCTTTAAGATCATTGAGTTCAACCATACCTGTCCTTTCCTAAACCATATCCCTGAGCACCTCATCTACCTGTCTGTTAAATACACCCAGGGATGGGGACTCAACCACCTCCCTGGGCAACCTGTTCCACATCCTGACAACTCTTTTGGTGAAGAATTTCTTCCTAACATCTAATTGGAACCTGCACTGGCACAGCTTGAGGCCATTTTCCCCTGACCTGTCACTTGGCAGAACAGACCATCACCCACCTCTCTACAACCTCCTTTCAGATAATTACAGGGAGGGATAAGGTTTCCCCTCAGCCTCCTCTTCTCCAGACTAAACACCCCCATACCCTCAGCTGCTCCTCATCAGATTTGCCCTCCAGACCCTTCACCAGCCAGGTTGCCCTTCTCTGAACACATTCCAGGACCTGGATGTCCTTCTTGTAGTGTGAGTCCCAGAACTGGACACAGTACTCAAGATGCAGCCTCACCAGTGCAGAGGGCAGGGGCACAATCACACCCCACTCCAGCCCTGCTGGCCATGCTGTTTCTGATACAAACCAGGATGCATTGGCCACCTTGGCCACCTGCTGACTCATATTCAGTCGGCAGTCAACCAACACCCCCAGGTCCTTCTCTGCCTGTCAGCTGTGCAGCCAGTGTTCCCCAAGCCTGTAGCACTGCATGGGGTTGGCATGTCCCAAGTGCAGGACTCTGCCACTCTGTCCTTGGTCTTATTGAACCTCATGCAGTTGATCTCAGCCCATTGGTCCAGCCTGTTCAGGTCCCTTTGAAGAACCTCCCTATCCTCAAGCAGATCAACATGTCCTCCCATCTTAGTGTCATCCACAAACATACTGAGGGAACATTCAATCCCCTCATCCAGGTCACTGTTGATGTTGAACAGAATTGGACCCGAGATTGAGCCCTGGGGGACACCACTTGTGACTGGGCTTCAGCTGGATTTGGCTTCACTGACCACCACTCTTTGGGCCCAGCCATCCAGCCAGTTTTTAACCCAGCAGAGGGTACACCAGTCCAGGCCAGTGGTAGCCAGTTTCTCAAACAGAATTATTTGAGAAAGTGTTAAAGGCCTTTCTAAAGTCCAAGTAGACCACATCCACAACCCTTCCCTCATCCACTAAGCGGGTCACCTTCTCATAGAACACAGTCAGGTTAGTTTGACAGGATCTACCTTTTCCACGTGGACTGGGCCTGATCCCCTGGCCATCACGCATGTGCTGGGTGATGGCACCCGAGACGACCCTCTCTGGGATCTTCCCCTGGCACTGAGGTCAGACTGACAGGCCTGTTTTTCCCTGGATCTTCCCTCTGACCCTGCTTGTAAATGGGCATTACGTCTGCCAGCCTCCAGTCATGTGGAACTTCCCCAGCCAGTTCTGCAGTTATGTTTGAAATCTTAAGAATCCTAGAGAGCAGTTAGTTCAGTCACAGAGCTTTTAACATGGGAACAAAGATTCCCCTTCACTGACAATCTGCTGCTGCTACTACTACTGTCAAGTAACTTCTCTCATATACCTCAGCTGAACGTCAAGTAACATAAGGTCAATGCACTTGACATAAATGTCTTGAACTAGAGCTTGTAAAGCAACCTACCGTGAGAAAATGTGACTCTTCATCTTTCCCCTGTCTTGAGATCTGATTTACTGGCACAAATGGGCAAGGCCTTTAAATGCTGTACTTCCTCTGTTGTTAAGTGTAGGTTGGCAGAAGGTTTAGCAATATGTAAGGTCGTCTTCATGGTCTTCTGATGGCAATCATCATGAAGGTGACCCCAAGTTTCTCGTGTCTCTTTGGTAGGCTCGTATAGAAGAACTAGAAGAGGAATTGGAAGCAGAAAGAGCTGCTCGTGCCAAAGTGGAAAAGCAGAGATCAGATTTGGCCCGGGAGCTGGAGGAATTAAGTGAACGACTTGAGGAGGCTGGGGGAGCCACAGCTGCCCAGCTGGAGATGAACAAGAAGCGGGAGGCAGAGTTCCTGAAGCTGCGGCGGGATCTTGAGGAGGCCACGCTGCACTATGAAGCCACGGCTTCCACCCTGAGGAAGAAGCATGCAGACAGTGTGGCTGAGATGGGGGAGCAACTGGACAACCTGCAGAGGGTGAAACAGAAACTGGAAAAGGAGAAAAGCGAGCTGAAGATGGAAGTGGATGATCTGTCATCCAACATGGAGCAGATGGTCAAGGGAAAAGTAAGTGTCCTGAGGCTTCCCAAACTCCTAAAGGTCAGGTGTACCTAAGGCTGGTCTGAAAGTTTCCTGGGACACGTGGTAGGGCTGCAATGTTTTTAGAAGGCAGTGGCCTTCAATCTGGGAGTGCTTATGTGCACAGTGCCCCACCCTCTTCCCCAGTGGTGTTATAACCTTTCTTACATGGAGATGGGACAGCAATTAAGATGGCCTAAAATTCATAGTGCATCCCCAGTCCTAGGCATATTGCTTACCCATATATCTCAGAGCACACAACTGTGTCACATTGTGCTCCCCCAGGCTAGTGATGACTGGGATGATGGTATCCACAGCTGGACATCTCCCATCCTAAACCAAGTCATGTCCAAATCCTGCCCTTGGTTCACAGTTTTGACCAATGCTAGCAACGAGTTGAAGCAAAGGCTTGAAAGGCCACGTGTGTATTTTGACTGCTCATGCCAGAATTGTGGATTTCGTTCCCTGCACAGAAAGTCTCTGCAGCCTTCGGAACACCGCAGAGATCTTTCAGTGTAAGCGAGGAAAGGAAATGTCAGTATTCTGAGAGTTAGCAAGCTGTCATCAAACTCAATTTGCGATAAAAGGCAAGCAGAATCTGTAAAGCAGTCTTAATTGGAGGCAATTTCTCCCATCTAGCAATTATAAGGAGTCTATGCCCAAACTTAATAGGCATGTGATTGCTTTTGAAGTTCTTGCAGAGTGTTTTTTATGCTGGTGCTTCCATTCAGAACACAATTTTCAGGGAAAACAGATGGGGAAGGTGGGGAGATCCCTGGCCTGGGTCTCTAGACATGGGGCTACTATTCCCACTGTACTGCTGTGGTGTTTGTGTCATCCCTCTGAAAGACAAACCAAAAAGGATGCGATCAGAAGGCTGCCACTTCCAAATAGCTGCCAGCACACTACAGCTGGCTTTGTCTTTCCTCCCGATTCCACCAGGCTAACGCAGAGAAACTTTGTCGCACTTATGAAGACCATCTAAACGAGACAAAAACCAAACTGGAGGAAATGACTCGCCTCATGAATGACCTCACTACTCAAAAGACAAAGCTCCAGAGTGAGAATGGTATGTGCGTGTTCAGCCCTGATAGACTTTCCCTCTAATTTATCAGCCGTGTCTCAGCACCACATCAGTGAGATATATTGTGCAACGGTGTCTGCCCTGAAGGTGGCTGGGTTAAGACTGATGAATGGAGCAGTAGCTTTGTGTCTTTTGACATTTCTATCTTTGGTATTTTTACAACCTTGTCTCAGACTGGCTTTTCAAACAAAGGTATAGCTGTATTTACCAACATACTGGTCAGTACCACCCCATGAGCAGAAATGGACTTGCTGGGTAGGTACACCATGTTGTAGCTTTGCCCCACCTGGGAGCTGAGCACCACGCAGTCGCTCTCTCTAAGAGGATGTGCCTCAGTTTCAGGCATTCCAGAAACATTCTGAGATTCCAGACCAATCTGAACATGTTCCTTTGTGATCTAATCTAGGTGATCCTGCTCAGGCAGGGGGGTTGGACTAGATGATCTTTTGAGGTCCCTTCGAACTCCTAATATTCTGTGTGATCTTGCAATACCAGAGGGAAGATGAATGAGTTGGCATACTGCTGCTGCCTGTGTAAATACCATCTTCCTCAGCATCACCTTGGACATTGCACCCTAGCAGACATTCACATCCAACAAAAAACCCCACGTTTCTGCTAAGTGTGTGCTACAGTTTTTAGCCACAGTAGTGCAATTTATCCTCTGCATCATCATCGGGCACCGCTGTTCCCTGTATTTTCAAATGGATGTTTTTCATTTCCTGTGCATTTTCGTGTGAGGTCTGCATGCTCCTCTGAGGCTGCAGGTTGCACGTCACAGTGGTGCCCTTCTTGTGATAAATGAAGTTTTCCTCATGTAACCCCCTGTTCTGTACACTGGTCTTTCTGGGGGTTCTCAGGGTGCTTGGCAGCCCTCTTAAAAGAATTCTGTGGAAAAGCAACATAATGGAGAAAAGCATAAACAAAACCAGAGGCAGCTGCCCACAAAAGTTTTCATCGGTCTAGTCTGATTCATATGCTGAACTAAAGCTACTGAAACAAGGCATCAAACTACAAAACCCACCAAAAAAACCCAAACTCAACTAACCAAAACAATTTAAAAAAATAAAAAAGGGAAAACTATCCTGGTGGACTGTATATTCTTTGGAATAAACTTCACCGGACGTCAGCTGCAGTCACTGTTGCTCTTTCCCTCAGCAGCCATGAACAGGTGGGACTTTGGTTTTGGCTGGGACTTTGTCATTTCATTATCTTACCTTTTTTTGTTGTTGTTGTTGTTAAATCCTGTGACAGGTGAATTTATAAGGCAACTTGAAGAGAAGGAGTCACTGATCAGTCAGCTGTCCCGTGGGAAAACATCATTTACACAGCAGATTGAAGAACTTAGGAGACAGCTAGAAGAGGAAACCAAGGTAATGCTCTGACTCTGTGCCACTGAGACAGAACAGGGAAAGCTGCTCATGTTCATCTGTAGCCTGGATAAAAGCTGAAATGAGACCTAGGAGTGAGAATGTTTCCTAGTAATTGTAATGGTGTAAGTTCCTGTCCCTGACCAAGGCCAAGTCAGAGGAGAAGAGTTTGGAAAAAAGAATCAGCTTCCATAATTGTTAAATAAAACCTAATATAATAGCCAAAATCTCAGATCTTCCTTCATAAAAGTTTGGATGCTTCTCCAAAGGTGTTAGATTATCTTCAGTCTTAGCATCTTCCTCAGCATGTCACCAGTTAGGGATAACTTCTAACCTTTCTTCCAATGCTTCTCCTGGGCTGTCAAGGTTTCAGCCTCCTTTTGAATTTCTAGGGGCTGTGTGTTTGGGTTTTGCTGTAAGTAACCCTAGGATTCTGTGACCTTTCTGTCCCTGCAGTCCAAAAATGCCCTGGCTCATGCCCTGCAAGCAGCCAGACATGACTGTGATCTCTTGCGGGAGCAGTATGAGGAGGAGCAAGAAGCCAAGGCAGAGCTACAGCGGGCTCTGTCCAAGGGAAATGCAGAAGTGGCACAGTGGAGAACAAAGTACGAGACTGATGCCATTCAGAGAACCGAGGAACTGGAAGATGCCAAGTAAGTGGTTTATGTAGGCTTCATTGTGCCCTTGGCTGGCAGGACTGTTCTCCTTGTGACTTGTTATAGCATTAAGGAAACATGGCAACCTTGTTGGAAAAATCCTTCTGGCTGATTGCTGTTCTTTGTCTGTCTTTCTGATCTATCCATTGCTTGAGCAGGTCAATGTTTCTGTTGAGTGCTTGTCCATGGAGTACTGGATGTGGATACTGGAGTTTGTTTAAGAACAATATTTCATTACCCTTCTTGGTTCTCTCGCACACTTACTTCATAGAATCATAGAATCTTTAAGGTTGGAAAATACCTCTAAGGTCATCAAGTCCAACCGCCAACCCGACACCCCACATCTACTACAGCATGTCCTGAAGTGACACGTCTACGTGTTCTTAGTACACCTCCAGGGATGGTGATTTCACCACCTCTCTGGGCAGCCTGTTGCTTTGCCCTGGCACAGTGCTATTTCCTCAGTCTTCAATTCCCAGCAGGAAGATAATGGCTGTCCTGGAAAAGCAGGGCAGAAAGTCATGTTGGTTCATGATGTGTAGCCACTCCCAGTTACCAGTCTTCAGCATTACTGGGCAAGGTCTCTGAGCATCTCCAGCATCTGTCTCCATGCATCTCTGAGCCGCAGGATTTTCCTCCACTTCTAGTATATCTTCTCCATCTGGCTCACATTCTTCTTTCTGGGCCCTTCTTTCTTGCCAGGACTACTTCTTGCCAGGACTCTCAGCCCACTGTTTTCCCAGTCTAAACAGTCTATGAAGAAAGTGTGCCCAGCCTCCTAAGTGCTGGTTCTGTCTCATAGCTCTTAATTGGAGGAACACGACACTTTCATTTAGACAAGGTTACTGGTTACAGCCACTAAGTAACAAACTGCTGCTCAAGAGTTCAGAAATTCAATTTCAAATATTCACATACACACAATAGATTATCTGTCATATGCATTCAAAATTTAAACTCTGTGTGTGTGTGTGTGTGTGCCTATAATAGTCCCTTCTCTCTAGAGTCTTGATTTTCCCCTCCCTTCCCCTTGCACCCCAAGTTTTCACTTTCCAAATCAATGAACTGAGCTAATGCTTTGGTGCCAGTGGCACTCAGTTATTTCACTGTCTCTTCTCACCTGCTAGAAAGAAGCTCGCAGCTCGCCTGCAGGAAGCTGAAGAGGCAATCGAGGCAGCCAATGCCAAGTGCTCTTCTCTGGAGAAGACAAAGCACAGGCTGCAGAATGAGTTGGAAGACATGATGATTGACCTGGAGAAGGCCAACTCCGCAGCTGCCTCCCTGGACAAGAAGCAGCGTGGGTTTGACAAGCTCATCAATGACTGGAAGCAGAAGTATGAAGAGTCACAGGCTGAGCTGGAGGCTTCCCAGAAGGAGGCTCGTGGCCTCAGCACTGAGCTCTTCAAGCTGAAGAACGCCTATGAGGAGACACTGGACCATCTGGAGACACTGAAAAGGGAAAACAAGAACCTCCAAGGTAGGCTCCATTCTGGCCCCGCACCCAGTGCAAGAGCCACAGAAGTGGACAGCTGGAGGGGTGCAAGTGTCATGGAGCAACTGTGGGGAAAGGCATTTCTCTCATCCTTGAGACTAGCTTCCCAATGTGTTTGGAGGCATGGACTGATGCTGGCCATGAAGGTGTTAAACATAGAAATCAGTATGGCCAGAGTGTCACTGAAATCATGAAGAATGAACCTGGTAACACCAATGTAGTGTTAAAAGGCAGGTGTTCTTTATTCACAGCACCAGTTGCATGGGGGATCCCTCCTCCTATGGTGCATACCTAGCACCTGTTTCAGTCAGTTCATACAAATCAAATATATACATATTCATTGCATTCACACAGCATCAATAACATTCTCTCTAGTGACTGGTACAAATTCTCTCACTTCCTATGTGAATTACTGCACAGACTCAGTTGTACACTTCCATTGTTCCCTTTTGAGCAGGTGGTACCATTTGGGTAGGTGGTCAATGAGTCGGTGGTCACGATCTCCCCCGCCAGAATTACCTTTTACCTACCCGGCTCTCAGTCTTGGCAGTCCTAGACAACTTTCTCGGTCCAAAACTTCCTTCCATCTTCTTCTTTTGACAGGTGCCCATTGTTTATAGTTTCAGTTCTGTTAATGAATACCTTAAAACTACAGACCATAGACGTGGTTCACTGTTCCTGAACCAAATGGGTAGGGCTATACAGAGGAACATAGCAGCATTTATAGTTTCCTTTGTGGTTAACTGATTCTATCCCATCACCTCAGTGCTAAAAACTAAAATCATTATTTTGGTTACAAGAGGAGACCAGGCTTCCCTTTCCCTGTCAATGGAAGTCACTGGCAGAGGTGCCAGGCTCAGGGAAGGAGCAAGAAAGATGACAGAGTTGCAGTGGATAAAGCTTTGACAGCTCCCAAAGCGGAGCATGGAGTTGCTAGCCTGCAGATCACAGATGGGAACTGAACCACTATAACCACTTCAAAAATCATTTGCAAGAAAGTCTGTGCTTTCACACTGGTCAGGTAAAAACCATTGCTGTAACTGAAAGTATGGCAGAACTCATGTATGGAGAAGCCCCTGAAGTTGTAGTCTGAGGCACAGGTCCTGTATTCATGCTCTGTGAATAGCAGTATTTTTGGGACACTCTGATGGCTAAATCTGCCCATCCTTTCTGTTTCAGAGGAGATTTCTGACCTGACCAACCAGATTAGTGAAGGAAACAAAAGCCTCCATGAAATAGAAAAAATCAAGAAACAGGTTGAACAAGAAAAGTCAGAAGTTCAGCTGGCTCTAGAAGAAGCAGAGGTAAGGAAAGGCAGCTCAAAGAAGAGGAAAGACTGTCTCATGATTTCCCTTCCCTTTTCATCATCTTGGTAACACAATGTGGGGTTTGTGAGCAACAGCTCCTCTGGCCTTGCTAGCCAGCCTTTTCAAAAATTACTGGTGACTTTTGGAGATGTCAGCCCTGAGATCATTAGTTGAGACTCTTTCAAAGGAGGTGCTTTGTAGCTTTTGGGGGTTTTGATGTTGTTAGTTTTGGCTTTTTTTTCCCCTTCCAGGAAGCTCAGAAATCTTCTGTCCACCTCCTGAAAATCAAGTCTTTGCTCACTTCAGCATAGAATATGTCAGTCTTTCAGGAAACAGGAACTGCTGAGAATTATGCTCTTATACTGTTTTATCAAATATGCCTAGTGTCTAGTTTCCAGCAGCAAATTCACCATTTTCCAGCTTTGAGAATAAGAAAACAAACCTTACGATGACTTTAAATTTTATAAGGTCTCAGATACTGCATTGGATACTGCAGTCTACTTAAAAATTTTTTTTTAAAATAGTAGAAGTCTCAGAAGCCGAAAGAAAACAAACTACTTATAAATCTCCTATGCCAAACAGGAGCTTGGTAAATCCTGGTTATGCACCCCAGGGCCTCAGTTGTCAGGGATTTTTGAAAGCTTGGTGCGTTGCAGAGCTAGGAAGGTATCTAGGTGTTTCTGGTTGGATGCAACATGGCACATGCCAGGGGATTTTTAGTGATGGCTTCATTTCTTTTGAGTTGTACCCTAAAGAATAGCTGCTAAAATGGAACCTCACCCAGTGATTAGGGTCCATCAATACCTTAAACGTTATGCAACTCTTTTGTCTGTTACAGGATGCTTTATACTTTGCAGGGATTTCACAGCCAAACAAACAGGTGTCATGATCAGAGCAGGGGAAAGAACATCCCTTTCTTCCAGGGCTCTGAGATGCCGAGAGTGATTCTATGCTCTGTCAGTGAATGTGCTGGATAGAATACATCAGTTCTTGAGGGGCACGCTTTACTTTCTTGGACTGCATGGAATGGCTTCTTAGAGCTCAGCATTATTAGGAACCTATGAAAGTAAAGCTGAGATGTATCTTAACTGCCAAAGAAACAGTTGAATGCAGATTGTCTCCCTTCCTCGTGAATGTGGGTCTCTGGCAGACACCACTGGTGACGCGATGCTTCTGCACACTGTTCCCATTAACCACTTGCGGCTCCTTGGCATGAAGCGTGTTCGACTGACCTGTAACTGATGCATGATGGCCAGAGATTATTCACAAGGGTCTTGCACAGCTTTGTCTTCAGAACCTTTGTTCTGTTCCCATGGTCTCTCAAGGGAAAGACAGCTAAGCCTGCACAATTCTACCCTTCAGAGAGCACTTCTGAAATAGATGGTGTTCAGTCCAGAGCTTTCCTTCCCTGTTCACGCAAGCAGCGAGGAGACCCTGCCACGGAGCCTGGTTTATGCAAGACCTGGAAGTCAGAGGCCCTGGTCGTTATCCTTGGGCTGCTGTCAGCTTAGTTCTTGAGAGAACACAGACAGAGGAACAAATCCTACTCGTTTTGCAGGCTTGTCTTCATGTTAATTGGAAAGAGAGGACAGAGTATTTTTGTCATGTAGAGCTGGTGTCTGTTATTTCTTTCCTTGAAGTTGTGTTGCCTAGTAAGATTGTATCATTGGTAGGCTTTCAACACTTCATGATGGGGAGAGATCTTTTTGAGCTGGGGGATGTGTGGACCCTTTCACCCTCCCAACAACAATCTTGTTTTAGCTTTTGCCTACTGCTTACAAGCCTGTGAATTTCTGGAGGGAGTCTGGACAGGGGTGCAGAGTGGGGAACGTCTGTTGATATCAAAGCCACACAGACAGAGCCTAAGGTATTATATCTTTTTGTGAACCATGGACTGCTTGACAATTTTTCCTCTGAGGAGCCTGCTGCTCAGTTTTCCACCTGCCAACTTGCATTAGAAGGCAAATAAATGCATTGTTTTGCCATGTAAGCCGCTTGCCGAGGGAGGCAAGGAGGAAGCAGTGCTTATGGGAATGGGAATGAAAGTGTGAAGGAATCATCTTTGTGTAGCAGTTTGTGATTTTAAAAAACCCCAACAATAATAATAGTATTTTCTGGCCTGCAAGCTCTTGGTGCTTTCTATTTCAGGGAGCTTTGGAGCATGAAGAAAGTAAGACCCTTCGTTTTCAGCTTGAACTTTCTCAGCTGAAAGCAGAGTTTGAAAGGAAACTGACAGAAAAGGAGGAAGAAATGGAAAATATAAGGTACTGTGCAGTAAGCAGCATGGTTTTGAGGGGAAATTCTTAAAAGACCAGAATATTCTCAAGACCCAAGCCAGGCAACTACACCACAGGCAGTTATCCCTATGCAAGTAGATCCTGTCCTTGCTAGAAACCAAGGCAGCTCTGACTATTTGCCAAAGGGTAGCCCTACCCCATTACTGTTTCTTAAATATTCCTGTTGGTTAAGTCTCTGCTAGTGTACACAAACTTATCACAAACATATGGCATGGCGGACATAATGCAACTGACTGGCACACCCAAGTCACAGCAGACCAAAGGCTAGTAAGTTTATGTGTTTACAGTACAAACAAGTAGGTCTTGAGAGCTGCCTTCTCTCCAGGGTGGCCGCATACCAAGGGGAACCACAGGCAAAGCCAGCAATACTACTGCAGTGGTGCTCAGGGCCTTGATATCTGAAGGCATTTAGTTAATTTATAGCTACACTGATTGTGGGAGGATGTGAGGAGCTTGCTGGTTGGGTAAGCAGTGAGAATGGCAGAGGTATAGAAGGTACACGTATAAGAGTGGAGGAGCTTCCAGGTGAAAGGGATGCATGGGAAAAATGGAAAGCAGTTAGACAAGAGGAGGATGAGGATATCTTTTGTCTCTCCTCTCCCATCCAGCACAGATGCTAAATGAAGAGTTACACTCAAATGATGCTAGGCTGGGGCAGGTTTTCAGCAGTGTGTGTGTGTGTGCGCATGCAGTGTCCTTCAGAAGTCTCTGTCCTTGGAGTAATCGATGCTGCTACACTATTAATCCAAGAACCATGTAATTGTTGTTAGGGTAAGGAAAGTCCAAGACCTACCTCAGCCAGTGTAGGTACAAGGTTTGATATGTTAATTGCTTCAAAGCCAAGAATGTTTTACCCCTTTCTGATACTATCTGCTGTTATCCTGTAGCTCTGGATTACAGAGATGTCAGGACAAGCTGCCCTAATCAGTGAACTTTGCCCCAGCTTCATTATAAGTGTTTTGCTGCCGAGTTGTTCCTCAGATTTGCTGTGTTGTTCCCTGTGATGCTGGGAGTGGGGGGAGGGGAAAAATCCTCAAGGTTTCCCAGAACTCACATTCTTTCATCAAAACTTGGCCAACAGCAAGATTAATGTTTGCCTGGGTGAGTCATTCTCAGTTACCTTCTGGTCATAAGAAAGCAAAACTTTCATTGTAGGATTAGACTGCCAGAGAGTGAAGATACCAATGGACCTGTCGTTACCTGTTTTGCCTTCTTTAAATTTCATGCTAAGCTGCCTTTCACATGGGGACCAGGCTGTTAACTGGGTGGTCTTAAACTCTTCTAACTTGAGATGTCAGTAACACAGAGTTCTCTTCCTGAATTATATTCCTTATAATTAACACAAGAAATGTTTTTCAACATCTATTTTAAGACACAATAAATTGTAGCTTACATATGCCACTTACTATAAAGAGCGCCTAGAGTAATTATCTTAGAATGTAGCTTCAGTTTGATTAATCTCCTCCACTAATGCCTTCATAAAAAGGCTGAGCCGTTTTACATCCCAGTAAATGATTCAGTATACGTCTCTGTGAGTGCTTGCTAAGCTTGAAGTGCTTCTTGTTAGGTCCAAACCTGTAATTGCTTGAGTTTACAAGAGATCTGAGAGAACTTCCTGCTGCACTATTGCCCGAGGAGACCAGAGAGGAGGGTACTGTAGGTGCTTACAGATCAGAAGTTAGCTGAGGGTGTGAAGCACAGCAGCTGGTTAGGTTACAGTGAGGCACTAGAAACATGTGCCATGTATGGTGTTCAGACAAAACACACAGTTTGTGGAAATGTCACTTTCAGGAAACAAAGTATTGTTGTGTGTAGTTCTGTGTTCCCCTGCAGAGGAGAAAATCTCCCTATTCACCCTTCATGTCCTTTTCAGGAGAAATCAGCAGCGTGCCATAGATTCACTGCAGTCCACCCTTGATTCTGAAGCACGGAGCAGAAATGAGGCCATCCGGCTGAAGAAGAAGATGGAAGGGGACCTCAATGAGATGGAAATCCAGCTCAGCCACGCTAACAGGCATGCTGCAGAAGCAACAAAGTCAGCACGTGTCTTGCAGACTCAAATAAAGGTATTGTGAGAGCTGCCAGTCCCAAATGCCCAGTGGTAGGTGCGGGCTGGGATTCATTAGCACAGAGCGAAACAGCAATGGTGATGGTAATTAAGAGAGAATTGAATCCTAAGGTTGTGCAGGAAAAGCCCTTAGTGATCATGTCTGGAGTAAATATGAAGTATTAATTTCTTCCAAAACTTGAATTCAAGCTGGATGAGATCCAGGTATAAAACCCTTGCTGGCTACCGCCTCCTGTAGGGACAGGAAGCGGCAGTGGGAGAAACTGAAAATTGATGACTTTCTCACGAGCTTCCAAGCCCTTTAAAAGTGGGGAGCGAGTCAGTTGGCAGGAGTACAGAGAGTGTGCATATATTCAGCTTTGCCATTTGCTTCAACAGTTATGATAGTTTAAAGAATAAATAAATAGTGTTTTGCTGAGACACCCGTCAATCACAGCCTTTCCCACACCTCGTGCAGAATGGCAAGCTCTCACAGATTTGAATACATGGGTTTTCCCCTCGTGGCACCATATACAGCAAAAGCAATTCAACTTGGAATGTGGAGAGGAAGCCTTTCTCTTACAAAGAAGCACTGAAATTCTCAAGGTGTGGGTCCCATGCAACCTCTGCAGTCTGGGGCCCTCCTGTGTAGTGAGCCCAGCAATTTGAAATGGAATTATGCTGGTAAAAAGACAAACATCTGTTTTGTTATAGGAGCTTCAGGTGCAGCTGGATGACTCGGGACATGTGAATGAAGATCTGAAGGAGCAGCTGGCAGTCTCTGACAGGAGGAACAATCTTCTCCAGTCAGAGCTGGATGAGCTGAGGGCTTTGCTGGACCAGACCGAACGGGCAAGGAAGCTGGCAGAGCATGAACTGCTGGAAGCCACTGAACGTGTGAACCTGCTTCACACTCAGGTTGGCTTTTTCTTCCTTCTCTCCCTGATTGGGTTAAGCTGAGCCTTGGCTGTTAAGCACCAACACTGTTTGTCCATGGCCATGGAGAGTCAGACACACCTTCACTTCCTTCAAGTGAGAAAATGAGAGCAAGGCAGTAAATCCCTCCCCCGGTAGATATGCTCCCTCACACCTTTCAAGTTAGCTGGAACTGACTCAGCCAGCTGCTTTAAACAATCTCCTGAAAGAGCCACAATGAAAGATAACATGAGAAAAATGAATTTCTTTCCTCCTTCCATGTCATACAGTTTCCTGCTTATATTAAGCCGTGTCTGGGGCAGCGTGGCATGTGTCTGGAGAAACAGTACAGGTCCTGTTTTCCTACAGGGCGCTGTAGGAAATCAAACTGCAGGGGCTGGGCTCTAAACAGGTGCATTGTGCAAGTCAGGAAAGTCCCCCACAGCAAAGCCCTCTGCTGAGCTTGCCTACCTGCACTGAGACACACCTTTGAACCCTTTTTACAGGGCCACAGAGAGGCAAGGCCAGCGTTTTTTGCTGCAAGACCAAAGTTTCTCTCCACCAAGTGATAGTCAGGAAGAAATGAAAACATGCTGCAGTGTGACAGTGTTTTCCGTGTCCTCCACTGATGACATGGGGCATCTGTTTTAATCACCTGATTGACTGACTGATTATGGATTGTTAATTTTCCAAAATCAACTGCCTTATTCGTTCTCCTATTTTACCTGAATCAAAAATCGGAATATTTACAGCTTTGAGAGTATTTTTCACATGTCCTAAATCAGAAGCTACACACACTAGTCACCCAAGACCAGCCCTTACCACGTACTGGGCTCTCCCTTCCCAAATACTGTTCTGTGAAATCCAGGAGCTGCACAAATCTGTCAGCCTCGGTGTGCTGCAATGTTTAGAGGAGTTAAGTCTCTAATAATCGCTTTTCCTCCTTTTCTGCCGTTCCTTTGGGTAAAAATAAAAGAACACAAGCCTGATTAATCAAAAGAAGAAGCTGGAGGGTGACATTTCCCAGATGCAGAATGAAGTGGAGGAATCAATCCAGGAGTGTCGTAACGCAGAGGAGAAAGCCAAGAAAGCAATCACAGATGTAAGTAGGACAATTCCTTGCTCACTTTTTTTCCAGTGCCACAATATCTTAGGACAGTCAACAAAGCATTTCCCAGGCTGCCATTTCTGTGCCTGTTACAAAGCACATACATCCAAAGCGCTCCACAGCAATCTGGAGGAGACTGAAGAAGCTGCAAAATAAAACAGACAAGAGGTAAAAAAGAGAGGAAGGACTTTTTCCTAGTGTTCAGGGCTTAGGTTCTGTTGTTTTGTGGTGGTCTGTTGGGGTGTTCCCCCCCACCCAAGTACAGTTTGTACTGATCCTCAAAGTCTCAGGTTAAAAGGTCAAAAGTCTCAGAACTTTGAGTCAGATATATTATAACATATACACTGGGACAGGCTAAACCAGACTGAACTAGCACTAACTGGTCTCATCGTGTACACAGATTCTGATATGAGAAAAAAAATTACTGAATCCTAAATGAGGAGGCCTATAATTAGCTGTCTGTTGGGAAAACATGAGGCCTAAGACCTCAGGAGGAGAGACAAGAGTGCATTCTTCCTCTGGAGAAGATGTAATTTGGGCAGGTATAGTTTCACTTCCCAAAGACCGTGTCTTGAGAGTTCAGCTGATGTATCGCATCACACCAGCAGATAAAAGGAGAGCTGAAACTGGAGGTTTCTGTGAGTCACATGCCTGGACAAAGCTATTCCTGTATCTGACAGCACTATTACTGCCTGCCACAGAGAAGATGCTGATTGTCCTTGATTCAGCTCCAGCCTGGATTACAGTGACTGATGTCTTCCAGTGACTGCTCAGTGATGGGTACAGAACCTGTAAATGGCTCTTGGAGGCAGGCACAAACTGCAAAGCAGGAATGAGCTAATTGGCACCCTCGTTACCTGTCTTACAGGACATCCAGTGACTATGTAAGACGTTGAGGCTGATCTTCTATCCCAGTGCAGACTGCAGAAACTGCTCTGCTGTCACAGCTGCTCAGGCATCTTTTGTCTGTGGCTGTGCAGGGAAATTTGTCTGCCAGTTGTTTTAACCTTTCAAGAGCTCCAAACACCAAGATTAGGCTTTGAATAAATTCTGTATGAAAAGTCTGCAGTGTGTGTTACAGGCTTACTTGTAGGGATTATATATGAGGACACGATACAGCACAGACACCAAAAAAATGGATGTTCTCTGGAGCCTCGGGCACAGTGAATGATCCAAATGGGGGATAATCCAAGATGGGTTTTTCATCATGTCTTCTGAGTGTTCCTGTAAATTGCTGTTGTTTTTCAGGCAGCAATGATGGCTGAGGAGCTCAAAAAGGAGCAGGATACTAGTGCTCACTTAGAGAGAATGAAGAAAAACATGGAGCAAACCATTAAAGACCTCCAGAAGCGGCTGGATGAAGCAGAGCAAATAGCCCTGAAGGGTGGCAAGAAGCAGATCCAGAAACTGGAATCCAGGGTAAGTTTGTGATGCAGCTTCAGACCACTGTCTCCTGCTTACAGAACCTGGGACAAGGAAGGTATCCTAGGGCTGCCTGATAAGTTCGTAGAAGGCTGCAAGAGATACTGTGAACCCCTTTCCTCTGTTTCATGAAGTGCAGTGAGCAGTTCTTGGAGACATGCTTCCCCTTCACCATGTAACTATGATGGGCTGTTGTAGCACAGCAGAAGACCAAGACCTTGATGAAAAAAAAATCAGAACCCCAACATCTAAGCCCAGCAAAAGCCTCTCCAATGTTTGCTTCAGTTTAACTCTTTTGCACTCATCATATGAGGGCAGCTTTGATAGTACAGTTGAAATACATTTCTGAAAAAGCAGAATGAAAATCACAGAACAGGAGGGGTTGGAAGGGACTCTGGAGATCATCTAGTCCAAACCCCCTACTAAAGCAGGATCTCCTAGAGCACGGGACCACATCTAGTCAAGGTTTGAATGTCTCCAGAGAAGGAGACCCCACAGCTTCTCTGGGCATCGGGTCCTAGTGCTCTATCACCTTCACAGTGGAGAACTATTTTGTGTTGAGGTGGTGAACTTCCTGTGCTCCAGTTTGTGCCCCTTGGCCTGTCACTGGGCAACACTGAAGAGAGTCTGGCCCCATCTTCTTGACACTTACCCTTTAGCTATTTATAAGCATTGATGAGATCCCCTCTCGCTCATGCACCAGAGATGCACCAGTCCTATAATCATCTTTGAAGTCATCTGCTGGACTGTCTCCAATAGATTCCTGTCTGTTTTGAACTGGGGAGCCCAGAAATGGACACAGCACTCCAGATGTGGCCTCACCAGGGTAGGGTAGAGCAGAGGCAGAGGAGAACCTCCCTGGACCTGCTGGCCATGCTGCTCTTCATGCACCCCAGGATGCCACTGGCCTTCTTGGCCATGAGGGCATGCTGCTGGCTCATGGAGAGCTTGTGGTCCACCAGGACTCCCAGACTCTGCAGCACTGCTTTGCAGGGCCACCAAGATGATTAAGGGAGTAGAACATCTTCCTTATGAGAACAGGCTGAGAGAGCTGGGTCTCTTCAGCTTGGAGAAGAGGAGACTGAGGAGTGACCTCATTATTGTCTATAAATATGTAAAGGGTGAGTGTCAGGAGGATGGATCTAGGCTCTTCTCGGTGTTGGACAGTGATAGAACAAGGGACAATAGTTCCAAGCTGGAGCATAGGAGGTTCCATCTTAATATAAGGAGGAACTTTTTCACCGTGAGGGTGATGGAGCACTGGAACAGGCTGCCCAGAGTTGTGGAGTCTCCTTCTCTGGAGACATTCAAGGCCAAGCTGGACACGTTCCTGTGTGATCTAATCTAGGTGATCCTGCCTAGGAAGGGGGGCTGGACTAGATGATCTTTCAAGGTCCCTTCCAACTCCTAACGTTCTGTGATTCCCAGCAGGTCAGCACCTATCTTGTACTGGTGCCTGGTATTATTCCTCTCTAGTTGCAGGACTCTTCTTGAACTTCATCTGGTTCCTCTCCACCCAACTCTAGCTTGTCCATGTCTGGCTCAATGATAGCACAGCCTTCTGGTGTATCAGCCACTCCTCCTGGTTTTGTATCATCAGAAAACTTGCTGGCACTTTATCTGCTCCTGAAATTTGACTCTCTGGAGATGCTGAGAAAATTAGCATTTGTTGAACTGTGATCAAAATTCTCTGCTGCTTTATATATATGTAACATAATGACAAGGGTTTTTCCTTGACTTACAGGTTCGTGAGCTGGAGAATGAACTCGAGACTGAACTCCGTCGCAACTCAGATGCCCAAAAAGGAGCCCGCAAGTTTGAGAGGCGCATAAAAGAGCTGACTTACCAGGTATGCAGAGTGCCGTGGCGACCACTGGCTCACTGGAAACACCAGTGCGCTCTCCCAGGCAGTGCCTGAAGTGGCCTCAGTGCTCTAGTGAAGGCTGGCATTACCCAGAGCGCTCTGACTGTAGGCGGCTTTAGGGATAAGAGGAACATCTCCCTAGGGCTACCATCATCCGGCCTGATTCATTGTCACTAACGTCAGAAAGCCTCTATTGCTGGGATCTGAACAGTTTTAGCACAGTATTAATATGGAGCAGGCTTAGATGTCTATTCACACTGCAGGAGAAGACAGAGCCCAGCTGTCTCTCAGCTGTGCTGATGTTGCTAAAAAGAGCCCGAGGGATCCAGTTGGCTCCAAGGCCTCGCTCAGTGTAGGGCTGCCCAGTCACCTACTGCTGAACAGCAAGGTCTAGTTCTGAGCCTCCCGCCCGCCTGCTAACAGCTGCTGTTGCTGCTTGCATTTTGCAAGAGGTCTTGGGCACAGAGCACTTATCCTTTTGCTTTCAGCTGCATTCTTAAGAAGATAATCCCACCCATCTGCTTTGGGAGATTATTTGGCCTCCTACCTGTTGTTTGACTCTTGTAAGCAGAGCCTGGCGGCTGTTTTCTTAGAACACAGCCCAAGAAGAATTAGCTCGTTCTTCTCCTCATGGACTCTGACAGCTTAAACCTGTCTCCTTTTACCAGAAATGCCTTCAAGACTTCAAAATATGGAAATGATGTCTTTTTGTGCCCACATATAAGTCTGCTTCTCTAAATAATGACATGGTCCATAACAACAGGGAGTGCTCCTCACCCCTGAGGATGTAAGCCTCTGAAAGTGTGAGCATGCACATGGTGCTGTCTATACGTGTCTGCATTTGCACACATAGAAATGGGGAGAGTGCTGTCTTCACCCTCAGCCTCCAGGCTCACACACATCTTCACACAAACAATGGAGGTTTTTCTCACAGATACTGATCACAATATGGATTGTTTGTATTTTGAACTACATGGTTCTACAATAATATATACGCACCCATACCTATTGCATTGTGGGAGATGCTTTAGGGCTTCTTCAGCTATTAATGCAATTAATGGTGTTTCCATGCAGTCAGAAGAAGATAAGAAGAATCTGGCCAGGATGCAGGATCTGATCGACAAGCTGCAACTGAAAGTGAAGAGCTACAAGCACCAAGCAGAGGAAGCTGTAAGCAACTACTTGGGCCTTTTTACCTTTGAGAAATTTCATTTTCAGACCCACAGTCTTTAATCTGCAGGTGCTTTTAGTACAAATACTTTGGATTTGTGTGTAGGGTTTTTTTTATATACATGTAAACCATGTATGTATAAATGTATTTATAATATATATGAGATTGAATATTAACATGTTGATTATATGTAAGAAAAGGTATTCAATTTTACCTTAAGACTGCAGCATAAATTGCAAGGGAAAGGGAGAAAGGATGGAACATCCTCTGTGTAAAAGAACAATCTCAGTTCTCCAGAAGGCAGGTGGATCCCGTACAGCCGCTTACCTGAAGCTCAGCGCTTCACTTCCCGCTTGAAATGGAGAGATGTGGTTCAGGTGGATGGGAGGACATGAGCTGAGCTTTTCTCTCTCACCAGGAAGCACAAGCCAACCTGTACCTTTCGAAGTACAGAAAACAGCAACACGACCTGGATGATGCCGAGGAAAGGGCTGAAATCGCCGAATCTCAAGTCAATAAGCTGAGGAGCAAGTCAAGGGATATTGGCATGAAAAAGGTATGGCTGCAACCTATGGAGTAAACGTCACTGTTTAATATGGAGTAGTGGATGCTACGTATGCAGGAGTTATGTCTCTTAAAGGAAAGTGGACTAGAATAAGTTCTTGTGTGCTACATAGTCTGCCCTTTATTTTAACATTAAGGTAAGCCTCTAGGACAGCACTCTGATGCCTCGGCAAAATGAACTCTGTCCTCTTGATGTTGTCATTCAATCCCCGTGCTCAGCAGCCAGAAGTCTCCAGAACTGGTGGTTTGGGGTTGGGGCTTTTTTGCAAGTGATATTGAAAAGCTCCATCTTTTTCTCCCTCTGATAATGTGGATTTGTGCATACATAATACTGCACTAACAGATTGCCAGATACTCTGATACTGCTCTTTCAATGAACTTGTATTGATCTGAAGAGCTGTGTGAAAGGAAAATATTAGTGATTAGTCATTTAAGTGCTGGGAAGTCATTAGTAATTAGAAATATATTTGTGGCATTGAGCACTTGAGCAGAATGGTAGTAGAGTAATATTAATGGCACTAAAAGGGGCATAAGAACTTGGTCCAGAAATGAAAGAATCCTTTGCTTGCCTCATGACATCAAGGGCAAGTAGGAGTGGGGTTATTACTAGCAGGAATAAGAGAGAGAGGGGCCGGGTCATTGCCTTCATGCATTTCATTTGGAAGTGCTACACAAACTCCCATGTTATGTTGGTATTATGGATGTGGCAGCTTGTGGGTCAAGAAAGCTGAGAATTCTTTCTGTACAATTTCAGTGGTTTTATCACACTTGATCCCAACACCTTCTTTCTGTCTTCTGCACTGGCTGTTCTGTGGGAGGAAACACTCTGATTTCTGGTCTTCTCCCCTTTAACTGATATAACTGACTTCAGCACCACTGGCCAGTGCACAGCTACATTAAAGCTACATGAAGACCTGTTCTCTCATGTATTTATGCATGATGAAAGCAGTACTTCATCTGAGGCTCTCAAGTGCTGAAGCTTTTAAGAGTAAAAAAATTCTACATATTTTTCTTTACGTTATTTCTTGAAATTATTTCAGACTTAGGAAAAACCTGTGTAATTTCACAAAGCCATGACATCACACAACCACTGAAATAGGCGAGCTAGGAGAGTAACTTATTTTTTCAATATTTTAAGAGTACTGTTCATTTCCTGTACCTTTCTATACCTTCTTTCTGTCTTAAGTATGCAAAAGTTACAGAGAAATGGATGCCTGATTTTAGAAGTCAGCTGGATTTGGTGTTGACAAACAGCAGCTCTGGCTTATAGTAGAGCGCTGTGCTGTCCAAAGATGAGCTCAGTCATACACACAGTGTCATTTCCACCAAAGATGTCAGTATCTGCCAGGAAGTATGTTCAAGCAGCAAGTGCTGCCCCAGGCTGTGACCCATCTTCTTTGCAGGGAGAAAGGCACTGGAGAGCCTACTTTATAAGCGTGGCCTTAGAAATACCTCCTCTACTGCTAGTAGTACCCACCTTCCTGGAAACTATAAGAACTGAGAGTGATTCAGAGCAAACAAACACCACCATTGGCACAGGGTCGCATAGGTGTCATCTGCTACCACAGGGGCAGATGCCCTAGCATGAGGACAAGAAACATGTATTGTTAGCCAACATAAGAGAGCAAAGGTTGGCTAGATTGGGTAAATCTATTTCTGATACAAACTGGTAATGCCAGGGAGCAGAAGTTTTAAGGCAGACAAGCAAGACAAGCTTTCGTGGTTGATCCTCATTTTTAACAGCTGTGTACTATCTATCTCAACTGTATTTCAGGTTCATGAAGAGGAATAAGTACAGTTCAAGCTGACAGACATGAGAAGATGCTTGACATAATCAGGCACAACTGAAAGCAGATGTAGAAAACACTAAGCACTTACAGAAATAAACATGAAGTGAAAATCCAAAGAGACTGTGTAGTCTACTTCTTTAATTTCTTTATGTTTTTATTTTGCCAAGCCCCAGGGACTAATAAAAGATTACATCATGCCAACAGCTCACTTCATTATGTTGGAACAAATCCTAATTGGCAGATCTCTGACAAAATCGAAACCAAGGGCAAATCCAGTCACGCTTTGAAGCCTTGTGTGTTTCATGTGCAGACTGTTAAAGCAACACTGATTAAACCTGTGCAGGGTGGCCAGTCCTTAAAGCTGAAATAACCCATTTTGTCTGTCCAGGCAGTTGGAGTGTGCATGAACTCTCTAGGAAGCATGAAGTGAACATCTTTTCATATGATTTGCTGAAACAGACTCCACCACCTCTGAGGTTGTAGAGTAGTTGTGTTTATTTGGCGCCAGGCAGCACAGAGGGCAGCCCTTCAAAGGTGTGTGCTCTGAATGCTGCAATTCACCTTAGTTATATACTGCAGAATGTTACACATTCATGGGATTTCCCAGAATGCCTATACATATGCATAACCTGTCCCCGTTTCGTATTACAATTAGTTCCAGGAAGTCATTTCCATAAACTCCTCCCATTTGCGCACTGTCTCCTGGTGGTGGTCGTTGGGAGTCTCAGTGATGAAGGTTCAAAATCTTCATCAGGTTGAACTTTTCACCTCCTAACCCTGGCACATGCTAGTTGTGATTGTTCCAGCTGGTCACCATTGTCCTTGGGATGTTTCCCCCTTATCAGTCTCGGGTGCCACTTTCCTTGGGATGCCTCCTCTTTATCAGCACCATCCTTGGGAGAAGCTTTCTCCTTATCAATTCTTGGTCCTTCTGCTTTACGTTCTTTCAAGAACACTAATCACTCAAGACCAACAAATAGTTCGAAGACTTTGTTTATGCAAGGTCACCTCTGACATAACCACTATGGCACTTCAACCCACTCTGTTAGCCAAGCACCCTTTAACAATAAACACCAAACACGTTTCTCTTGTTTCAGTTAATTTACCAGCAGCTAGTAAAGCCTTTAGCGCTATCTATCAGTTTAGCTTTCAGCATACACAGCAACCTTTAAACAACACTATTTCTACCAAAGCTTCTTTAATCCCTTCCTTCATGTATGAGTAGTCAGTTTAGAAGCTTCCACTACTACCAGCCAAAGACTTCTGCTTGCCAGCTGTAGGAGAGACATAGGAAAGGCTGTGGAAGGACGTGTCTGGTCAGAACCTTGGAAATCTTTCCAGGCTTGGAAATAAAGTGTTATATTTTAATCAGAGAAGGTGGGTTTTTTCTTTAAAGCAGAATACTAAATGAATTCCAAACCAGGAAGCTCTCCTTCCTATTGGGGGAAAAAATCTAAATAATTCCTCAAACCTAACTTGTCTTCTGTAGAAACATTTTCATTGTCCCATCAGGATATCCAAGGTCCAATTTTTCATGCCAACTCCTCCTATACAAGTGTCAATTGATGTACATTTTTTTTTGTCAGTTCAGTTGTTTGTTGCTCAGAAAAACACATCTCATTAGCATCTGTCTGTGCAGAGAGGGATTTTATTCCATGCCCTGCGTTTGGCTAGGATTGAGTCCATTTTCACAAGGATCTGGGACAGGGCGCAGCTAGGACAGGTGACCCAAACTATCCAGAGGGTTTTTCCAAATCATTTGATGTCATGCTCAGCATAAAAGAGGGTTAATCGGGGAGGTGTGGTTCCAGACTAGCTCCTGGTGGTCTGAGTGTCATCTGAGTATCCAGTTGGTGGTTGGGTCTGTAAATTGCTTTGTGTTCTCCTGTTAAAATTCCAGCTGTTGTTATTTTTCTTTCCCTTTCACCTTTGTTCTTCTCATCCATCTTAATCTAAAGAGGAACTTTTCCATTGTGAGGGTGACAGGTCACTGGAACAGGCTGCTCAGAGAGGTTGTGGGGTCTCCTCTGGAGACATTCAAGACCAGTCTGTATGCTTTCCTGTGTGATGTAATCTAGGTGATCCTGCACAGACAGGGGTGTTGGACTGGGTGATTTTTTGAGGTCTCTTCCAGCTGCTAATATTCTGTGATTCTGTGTGATTCTCCTCCCCATCTGTCTGGGGGACAGGGTAAGTAAAAGACTTCATGGTGCTGGCTGAGGTTAAACTACCATGTTCTTGTGGGTCACAGTACTCATTTTTCTTCTGCCGCTTTGCATGTCAAAACAAAATTGTGTAAAATTAAACCTCTGGTTGAAACAGACCAAGACTATAAAGATAAGTCAGTATTTTCCATTTGAACATTAGCTGAGTAGAATAAACATCCACATGCAGAAACATTCTTGTTCGTACCCGGACCTGAGTTAACCTGTAAACTGTTCCACTTCGTCTGGTTACGATATGTTAAAGGTCTCAAGAGGTTCCAAGATAAATGAACCTTGCTTAATTTTTTTAAGTTAAACAGTTGCATCTCAAAAGTATGTTACCATCTGTAAAGATTGTTAGCATTAAAATTGACTAATAAGCATGCAAGTGAATCTCTTAAGGAGAGAAAAATGAAAAAAATACAGAGATTCGGTCATTTCAGAGTTGCATTTCTGGTGTATTCTTCTTGAACCTTATGGTAGCCATTGTAAAATGCCTCTTGAACCTTAACAAATTTAGGTTATGACAAAATCTGACACAATAAGATGTATCCTAAGAACTTAGAGCTAAAGCCCCTTTTTTAAGGATACTCACTGCAAACACACAAGGAGACAGAATACTCTAAGACAGACAACCTATTACAAATGCACAAGAATAAAATGCATCCACTTGAAGATGAGATATTCTGCTAAATAGGAGAGATGTGTAGAGAGATGAGATCAGGGACCACATAGTTATAAAAGTATCCTAAACAAAGCAATTAATGTAACTTCACAACAAGGTTCTGGTGAGCTTTGACACTGGTACATTTAGGGCCCAAAATACTACTTCAATTATATTCAATAATCACAAGGAAAGAGCAAGAATGAGGACAATTTATTTATGCTGAAACTTATCATCCTCCATTTTCAGTCTCTTTTTATATGTTTTAACCCATGAAAATCAAATTTATGTTTTGGTTAAACATTTGAGGTCTGAATTGAAGCTTAATAGAACCTTTAAAAATAAAGCCCCTAAAGATTGTACTTACCTTGTGCAGGACCCACAAACAGACTGAGAGAAGCAGCAGTATAATGAGCACTCCAATAACCACTAGTCCTCTCACACGCTTCCCAGTGTTACCTGAATGTTCTTTAAAAATACAAATTCCAACGTGTTTAACAGAAGTTGAACTTTATATTGCAAAGTACTGTTTGTTATTGCTCACTAAGTACATCAAAGCTATGATTTAGGGAGAATGTCTGTTTCTTCTTAATGTTACTAATATGACGATGTTCAAGACACCTTACATACCATAGGACTAAAGTGATACTTTAATGAGTTAAATGCAAATAAGTGAAAGCAGAGTATTTTACTTAACCTTACTGAAACAAAGTCCCATGTATTTTCATGTTATATGATGACTTCTTAATACAAATAGTGTTTTAAAAACTCAACTGCCCAGTACAGTAAATGCTGCCTCCAGGTACAATTCTTGGTGCCACTAACAGTATTGTTGATTTCCAGTAGGACAACTCAGCAACTGTTAACCAGCCTGGACCATAGATTTCTGTTGCAAAATCTATGCAACCTTTATCTAAAGTGTTTTGAAACTTCATGATGCAACCATGAAATTCAGGTGAGCATGGAAGCAGCAGATCCTGAGGTGGGTGGTAACAACAGAGTCCACAGGAGATAAAAGCCTGTGTAGCAGAAACCTCTACAAGGCATCGAGCATCTCATTACTCCAGCCAGTTTCAACTCTCAGACCTGGAGTACTCATTCCTTTAAGTATGGTTCTTGTACTTCAGACTTCCTTTCCACTGCTGCATATCATTCAAACAATCTGGAAAGTTCTACACTCCTCTAGAAGTGTATGGATGTTTGTGTGGTGGATGTTTGGCAAACAGTTCAAAAACTACCAGAACAGAGAATTTAATCTAGCCATTGCCTTTAGCTTGGCTCTACATGCACACTACATGTGCATCTCATCGGTTCCTTCAGTAAAGCAGTTTTAAGCTGCAGCCTTTCTTCACACAGGATAAGGTCCCTGAAATGACTGTAAAATCACTCGACTTTTCCCCTAAAAAGTCTATTTCCATGGCATGTGGAAATCTCTCTGAAGGTTGAACAGCTGCTGTGCCTTGATCCCGATCCACCATGCTGATGTAGCTCGTTCCCTTTACGCTCTACTGTATCTATCTACCTATATGCTTTCAGCCTGTGCTGCCACAATGCTGCTAAGCTCTCCAGTAAGTATCTCCTCTGTATTTACTACTACTACTACTTGCCTATGTGCTACTGTTTGAATGGGTTTCTTCCTCCTCCCTCTGGACTGAGATTTCAGGAAGCTGAATCCCAAACAGCATACCATTTCTGAACAAATCTGTAATTTATTTGCACTGTAGTTTCAGAAAGCTGGACTCAATTTTTTAACCTCCAGTAAGAGTTTTCAACAGATAGAAAAGTTAATCGGTAAGTCTCCTTGAAACTGGAGACAATGAAATAATTGTAATTGAGACTTCATAGTTGGAAATTTGCTACAATGCACAGAAACACAGGCATTCATAGACACAGGTGTAAAAAATTGTCTTCTGTGTTGAATGAAGGCTTTGAAAATAACAACTCTGTGTTCTCCTTAGCAATGTTTCTTCTGCAGGCAAATTTCCATGACATCTTAGGATTTCCCTTCACCTCCCTGCTACCTTAAAAGACACATTAGCTTAGGTAATATGTTTTGTTGTTTGGTTGTTTCTTTCCCCTGGGACAAGGATTATAAAATCTCTTCTACCCACCTGTACTAACTACATAAACTTGATTTTTCTCAATGTTTTACAGATTTTTGATTGCCTCTTTGGCTCTGTGTTCCCTTTACCGGTCCCATCCTCCGAAATGAGTGGCAACTTACCAACTTGCAAAGTTCTCACAGTAAGGTTTGTGTAGTGACGTCCTGAAATATTACACAGATATTCTCCACTGTCATCTGCAGTAAGATCAAGCAGCACCAGTGAAAAGTCACTTTGGTTAATCTGGACTCGAGGCTGGTAAGTGTGAGAAGTACCATTGAAGGAAGCCAGGACTGAAGTCACTGCATTTCTGGTTAACATCCAGACAACGCTGAGGCCTTGGGTGTTTGCAGTGCTAACGCTGGCTTCACAAGGAATTACGGCGCTACTTCCTTCCACCTCAGACAGTTGGTCTGAAACACATAATTGAAAATCCCTCTGCTATTTATTATTTTTTTTAAATACCATGCAGGTTATTTAGGTAATTTCTGAATTTTAAGTCCAATACTACCATGAATAAACGTAAAAACTTATTTCACTATTTTGATATAATCTACAAATATGACTGTATGCTTCTAGAAGCATCTGAGGAGTTTAAAATCAAACCTATCTTACGTTAAAAAAATCTTATTGGTATTAGCTATAAAATTTCTCCTCTAATTTGGGGGGGTGATTAGTAAAAGTGATTCTTATAGTGTGATTTTTACCTACTATGAGACCATCATTGAAACCAACCATAATTTTAAGCTATTGTATGTAAACTAAAAATTGTACAATTGCATTTTTGGTTTGAAGCATATGCAGGGGATTAGGAACTGGGAATGTCTGGGTGTACTTTAGGGGGAAATCAGGGAAACAGAGGCAGGCATGCACATCTGATAAAGGAATTGCTCTCATATTGCTATTGAGCTAACTAAAATATACTTCCTAAGAAACAGGAGAGGTTGAAAAGTACCAGTTAGTTACCTGATGGAATTTCCAGTGAAAGCTTGGGATTGCAGGAGGACAAAACAGAAGGGTTGTAATTTCACAGCCCTGTTTTCCTTTAACTAACAAAATGAGCTGCTCACTTTGTGTTTACACATGTAACAGGGTTTGCTGTCTCCACTTCCGTGCACCTGCAGCACTCAACCCAGGTACTTGGACTTGAACGGACTTTAAGTGTAAACAAACAACCAAACAGTACTGATAAAACTCTGGCAAAAGGTGGGGAATGGACCAGGCAGAGCAGCAGGCAAGGTTTCACCTTCCTTGTATAACCCTTAGGGTCACTAAGGCTTCTGTGTATTTTGTACAAGTTAAGTGTTTTCTTGATAGAATGTAAAGTTTGATTATTGTGTACCTCTTGAAATGTGAAGCAGATAAGGAAAAAATGTCCAAAGTAAAGCCTACTTACAGAATTGTGATTATCCCTACTTTTATGACATGCTGCCTTGCAATTTTAAGAGATGAGTTTCAAAGAGATAGACACAACCTTTTTCACCGATCCCATACCCGTTTTGCCCCATTCAATTTGTCTGTAAAAGCAGCTGCCACAGTCAGTAACAATGCAGGAAGCGACTTTCATTCATTCCTACCTTTCATCCTCCATTCAGCAACCCACTCCTCGTGAGGGAGACGAATGTGACAGTAGTAACGATCAGTTGTCTTTATAATCTTCTTGTCACTTCTAACAGAATAGAGAACACCATCTCTGGTGTCCTGCCGGTCTGTTTCTTGGGTGGGTGTAGCACCTTGTAGCCAAGATACATGTGGTGCTGGGTAAGCAAAAAAGGCGTAGCACTTCAGTGTCCTTTCTGTACCAGTCTTTTGGTATTCCAGTGCATAATAAACAGGAACTGTACATTAAAAAAAAAAAAATCCTATTTGTTTCACTTTTTAACTTGAAGTGATTGGCCTTTTGAAATAACGTTGGAGAAAATAAACCTAGCTGGGAAGAACATTTAACATGTTTGATTTCAGAAGAAAGCGTATCATTACTTATTGACAATGCCAGGGTCTATACTGTTCTGAGAAACCACATAATGTTTTGAAATTTGAGTATACTACCTCATTAGCCTTCAGAAATCATAGAGCAGTAGGTTATGACA
This sequence comes from Heliornis fulica, assembly GCA_013399135.1. Classification (NCBI taxonomy): domain Eukaryota; kingdom Metazoa; phylum Chordata; class Aves; order Gruiformes; family Heliornithidae; genus Heliornis; species Heliornis fulica. The sequence goes on along the minus strand of VXBZ01010913.1, from coordinate 6,083 downwards.
ACAATGGTGCACTATAATTCTTCAACTCATGTTACTGAGTCTCACCAGAGGAAATTAATTGCCTGATAATACTATCAGGTCCCAAAGGCACTCTGTTGAGTTGGAAGATTTTGATACCATGTGAACAATAACGCAAGAAAATCTGTAGGTACAATCCCATTTCCACTGCTGTGATCCAAGCAGTGCGTATCTTACTGACCTCTTACATACAGCATGACTTCAACTTCTGTTTTAGTTTTTTCTGTTCCCACATAACAATTATAAAGGCCTTCATCAGTCACTGTCAAGTTACTAAGTTTCAAGGAGGCATTTCCATAAGGAATGTTCGTGTAGAAAAGGTGTGTTCTACTTCTGTAATTTAGGCCTTGCTCTTTCAGCTGATCCGTCTGGTAGTAGTAGCTGTGCACAAGTTCTTTCCCTTTTCTCCAGTAAATCACTTCATCATTCCCAGGTGGGAAAGTACAAGGGAGGATGCAGTCCTTGGAAAACACCCCTGTTATTGTTTCCTGTTCTGTAACACCTAAAGCAGATTAAGTACAAATGAACAAGTTAAATCTACTTTACAAGCCTTTCCCTCTAGTCTTCTGTCCCTCCTTATCCCTGACAAAAAAACCCATCATGTAGCACATTCCTACAGAGCAGGCCAACAGATCTTTCGAGGTTTTTCTGTAGGATGAGTCTCTGGGACAGCAAGGGTCTTACTTTTGTTTATTCAATATTATCATGCAGAGCTCTTGTCTTTGAACTTATAATTGGTTTAAGAAGATATCCTGAGCATGCACTTCTATATTCAAACTGTCACACTGCCACCTTAGCACCCGAGCTTCAAATCCATTTCCAAAAGCACCACCTTCAAACTCAAAAACCTTCTGAGCTGCAGTTTGCTACTCACTAAAGCTCTCATAGCACCACACTGCAATGACCCAGGTTACCAATAACCTCACACAGAGCCAAGCCACAGGAAAGAAAGGACATACCAACAGGAAGGACAGAACTTCTCGAAACACCTTCACCACCCCAGAGGGTGTCAGGGAGCTCTGCCCCAGCCCCTGGAGGTAATTATGATGTGGATTTCTCAAAATTTAATTCACATAAGTGGTAGCATCTGATTGCTGTTAACATTTCACTTAGGCCTTGCTGGCATAAAAGAACAATTTTAATTAATCTTTTTAAAAATGACTACATTAACTTAGCAATGTGATATAGACTTTCTTGGCCAGACAACCTGTTAGGCTGGTAGTGAGTGTCTGGCTCAGAAATTCTGATGCCATCTCCAGCTCATCTGGCAGGGCAATCCAGATGACTTCTCCTCATCCTTCTCACCATAAATTCAACCAATGCAGTTCTAATCCATTTTCAGTATGAACTGATAACTATTGCCTGATGAACTTGACACCACCATCCAAGCCATGGGACAGAAACTTGGGCAGGTAACAATTTGGCTGCTCAATGTATTTGTCAGCCATGGACATCCATGCAGGTATCTTCCAAACAATTTCCATTTGCTTTGAGGTTGTTTTACATTACCCCAAATCAATGATTTATCATTAATAAACAGTGTTTGAATTAATTTCCATCATTTAAAAAAGAAGTATAATAACTGTCTTATTTTTCATAATAACAGAGCTACAACCTACCCCAAAGTGTAGCACTCATGTAAAATACGTAGATGATAAGAGATGGTATTTGCTGTTCCTTCATGTCTTCTTTGGTCTATAGTAGATGCATGTCAAACTGACAACATAAAAAGAAGACAAATAAGCCTGGCTAAATGAAAGTAAAATATTATATACCCTTATCATATAATTTCCTTTGTACAACTTATTAAGAACTGTAGGCCTTTCTAACATTTTTTTTTTGTTTGCAACAATACTGGCCAAGAGTTTTGGTCTGGAAGGTCCTTCTGTAATATCATACATTTAATAATGGTTGAGGCCCTCTCATTAACATATAATCCTTCCCAGATTGATACTCTGATAGTTCTTAATCAATAGAAAGCATTTACCCTCAGCGTTTTCACAGGGCTAGGGAGCATTAATCATCTTAACCCTTCACGAACACAACACTGAGGAAAAATCTTGTAGTGCCATTTCCAAAAGGGTTTAAGATGCAGTTGTGGTTTTTCCCCCAGCTGGGAGCTGAGCACCACGCAGCTGCTCTCTCTGAGGAGAGGAAAAGGGAAAAAGAACGGAGGCCTCATGAGTTGGGATAAGGATAGTGTCCTGGGACAGCAGAGAGAGAGATCAAGAATAGGACTTTTACAACTGTTACAGCTAAGTATAGAAAAGTGGTGATACAGGATGCAATTTCTCAACCAAACCACACAATTCAGGACAGCTCAGACCTGTCCCGAAGCCAGACCATCCCCCAAAACCCTGCATGCCCCAGAGCTGAGCGCTCCTCTCCCACTACTGACCCCCAGACCCCCTTTATGCTATGCAATACATGATTGGCATGAAATACCAGTATATTTTACTCTTTGGTCAGCGTAGCTCATCTGTCTTTGCTGTGTCCCTTCTCAGCTTCCTGGGTACCCTCGCTCCCTCCCCACCCACCCCCACATTCTCATTGGTAGGGCAGGATGAAAAGCTGAAAAGTCCTTGACCACTTGGCAACCACTAAAAACGCGCCTGTGTTATCAGCACTGCTCTTCCTCTAACTCCCAAACAGTTACAGCAGCCTCTAAAATTAACTCTATCATAGCCAAACCCAGGATATAGGTCCCATGTCAACCTAGATTTTTCTACTCCTTAAAATGTATTTTTGGTCATGGCAATATTTGACATTCTGAGGCAGGAAATTTGACAGCTTTGCAAAGCTCTTTTCATGCTTTTCCACAGATTAAAAAAAAAGCATACACTAAACTTCCAAAAACACATGTATGGAAGTCTCAGGTACGAATGCAAAGGAGTAGGAGGTTCTGCCATCATATATTCTGGTTTGGCAGTTAAATGACAATGAACTGGAAGCTCTTGTGCAGAGCAAAAGGAATAATCTTATTGTAGCTGATAGACCATACTCTTCCTGGCACACTATTGTAAAATACAGCATAACATAATACAGAAACTCTCTCATGAGTTAGCTTGAAAAGGGTCTAGTGAGCTTCTCCTACTTCCTTTTCCCATCTCCAAAGAGTGGCTGTCAGTGCCACTCCTGACTTACACACACAGTGTAGGTTTGCATGACAAGATCTGGGGCAGGGGGGAAGCTGAAGGTGTGGCTTCTGCAAGAAACTGGTAGAAGGCTGAGCCAATCAGCCTCTATGATAAGACATTCAAGATGGAGAAGGAGAAGGTGGCTGCTTTTGGCCATCAGAGAAGGTAGTGAGAAGATGTAAGAAACTCTGCAGACATCAAGGTCGATAAAGAAGGAGGGGGAGGAGGTGCTCCTAGCACCAGAGGACAGGTTCTCCTGCAGCCTGTAGAGAAGGCTGTGGCAAAGCAGGTTGTCCCCTTTGGCCCATGGAAGATGATGTGGAGTAGAGATCCCACCTGCAGCCCATGGAGGACCCCACACTGGAGTAGGCAGAGACACATGAAGTACACTGTGAACCCATGGGAAGCCCACAATGAAGCAAGCTCCTGTCAGGACCTGCTGCCCATGGAGAGAGGAGCCACGCTGGAGCAGGTTTGCTGGGAGACATGTGACTCCATAGGGGACCAGGCTGGAGCAGTCTGGACCTTAATGTCTGCACCCTTTGGAAGGGACCCACACTGGGATAGTTGGTAAAGAGCTGAGGCCCCCTGAGAAAGGACTCCTGTTGGAGAAGTTTGTGGAGGTCTGTCTCCTGTGGTTGGACCCCGTACTAGAGTAGGGGAAGAGTGAGGAACCTGCCCTTCCTCCAAGGAAGGAAGGGCCAACAGCAGCAACTCATGATGAAATGAATCTGTGAAATGACCAAAAACCCCCATTCCCATCTCCCCCTGTGCCACCTGGCAGGGGGGGAGAAAAATCATGANGTGGGTGTGTGTAATAGTCTGTAGAAAAGCCTGGGGAGTGCAGGATCTCACCAGCCTTCTTTTCAGTAGGTCTGGGGTCTTACAGGCATGAAGTATATGTATGCTGATTAATTTAGAGTCACACTGCTAAGTACTGAATAAACATGTTTTTTCCTGTCTGTTACAGACCTAAATGACACCACCAAGAAATCATGCCCTAAGGCTTTGGAGAAAAATATCAATATGAAATAAAATATAATGTGTACTGACAGCCTACAACTAGAATTAAGATCACTGTAGTCATGTCAGTGACTGGTGCTCTAGTTTTCAGGGGACGTATTCCATCCAGAACCACCACAGGCTTAGCTGGGCAGCAGCTCAGCCAGGGTTTTTGAAAGCAAGTCAAGGCATCAAACAGCATATACTTTTTTTTTTTTTGATTAGTCATTGATCAAACAATACATCCTTCAGTTGAATTCAGTTTCAATTATGCATTCTGAACCCCTGCCTTATAGGCATCCACAACATACTTGGAGAACAGTCAAGCATGTTGCAATATTCTCATAACCCTATCAAAAAAAGTTTATTATTCCTTAATAAAAGCATCTTGATTATTTCCTTTTCAAGGCGATTTAACAACAGCATATTTCAATTACAACAAACTTATGAGGACTGGAAATACCTGTAAGATTTTCACATTTTACCAACAAGCAAGGAAGAAAATGAAACTAGTAAAGTTGTAAAAATTTGAATCACATACTGCTATAAACCCCACACTAGCCATAATATTAACCTTTCGGAATTTCCCCACTCAATCTTCAGAAGGCATCTTATGTAATAGAAAAGAGAATTAATTCTCCGCCTTCCCCCAATGAAACCACGATGACTTAAATGCTAACTCCATACTTCAGTTGTTGAAGAATATCCCCAAAAGAAGGATCCCACATTTTAAACATCCAAGATTGCCTGAGGAAATCCTCAGACCACTGTATTTTACACCTATATACACATCTTGTATATAGGTGTAAAATACAGTGATCAAAACCACTGTATTTTACACCTATATACACATATTGTATATTACCCCTCCTGCACATTTCTAACATCATAGAGTTGTCAAGGGTTTTTTTTACCTTCTCTGGTTTCACAAGTAGCTGAAAATTCAGTCTTCTTGTTTCAGGTGTTTCTTGAAGTCGGGATTTGGGTGCATATATAAATATAAAACAAAAATAACGCAGTTTTCCAAAGATTTGAAACTTCTCTTCTTCCTTGATTCTTTCAGAGCCACACCTACACATATACCAGGTTATTTAACCTGTAAATTCCTTCCCACACAAAAATGAAAGGAGTTGTTTCTGCAGTGTGAACCATGTCTCTATTTACATGAAACTTCCGCATCTTTTTGCATTCACTTCTCTCTCTTTATACTTGAAAAGCTTTAGCTTTTTCTCTTAAATATTTCTTTTTCTGCTACTTAAATATTTCTTTTCTATTTCTATTTTCTCTTAAATATTTCTTTTCAATCTGCATAACCCAGGTATCTTAAGGAAGCTCTAGTCCTCTAGACTAAAAGGGAATGGTAGGAGGTGTAGCCTCTTTGTAAGTTACTTATAAATGCAAAAAGAGGACGAGAGAGATCATGGCTTTTGGATCCCATGCTGACTTTGAAAAGGTACTCGAAAAAGCTGGTTCCTGAGCTACAAGTGGAATGAAGTCACCAAGAATGAAGAATAACAAGAGGGTCAACACCTGAGGAAAAGTGTTTTCTTCATCCCTTGATCACCAAAGGACCCCTGAACTCCACTAGAAAGACCTATTGCAGACACAACAGATACTTTGACATATATAAATGAATTCTTAGAAATCTAATGGTTTTGTAGATTAGCGCTGGTGCGGAGGTAATCCTCAGTGCTGCCCAGTGCTGCAATGAAGAATACCTACTTAACAGTTACACTGGACTCTGACTGTGAGTGAATGACCATGTTTCACCTCCTCAGGTTTGTTCAGCAATTTTTTAATGAAAATTAATGTAAGCTGTAAGTAACAAAAGAAATCCATTATTGTCAGAAGCATGATTTCTAGGTGACGCTGCTTTGAGAGAAAACGCAGGCAGAATTGAGATGATGGGATGAGGTTCAATAAGGC
>VXBZ01010912.1:14298-36346 GCA_013399135.1 Heliornis fulica | reverse complement strand
TGTGATTCTGTGACCTTATAGTGCCCTTCCAGTCTCTGAAAAGTGCCTATAAGAAAGGTGGGGAAGAATTGTTCCCAAGGGTATGGAACGATAGGGAGGAGTGATGGTTTTAAACTAGAAAAGGGGAGATTTAGTCTGGGTATAAGGACAAGGTTCCTTACTCTGAGGGTGGCAGATCCCTCGCCCAGGTTGCCCAGAGAGGTGGTGGAGGTCCCGTCCCTGGAGACATACAAGGTCAGGCTTGATGGGGCTGTGAGCAACCTGCTCTAGTGAAGATGACCCTGCTCACTGCAGGGGGTTGGACTAATTGAGCTTTAAAGGTCACTTTCAATACAACACATCCTATGGTCTATGATTCCATAAATACTTTATGTGTGTTCAGGTGTTTGGGTCATGTTATGCAGCCTACAAAACAGGCTTCCAAGCCTTCTGCTTCTTCCACCCTGTGGGTGTCTCTGCACAGCTATGGATGTCCCACCACGCCTTTGCTGTCTCAAGGGAAAAGGAGACCCAAGATAATATTTGAATGCTGTCATCCCAGATCTTGCTCTGTGCTCCATTACACTCACCCAAGAGAAGCAGCACGTGTGCTGCACAGTCCCTCTACCAGGCACACGTCTGACACAGAAGAGATGGGATTTACTCTGTGAAGTCAGATTCAATTGGACATGTTTCCACTACAAAAGACAGGTGAGGTCAGCAGACACCTCCCTGCCCTCAGATGACTGCAGTCTAGATCCCAAGATGCCTATGACTGACAGCCTACACCTCAGCAGCCAATGCATCCCAATGCCTGACACATCTGAAGAGCAGCTGGAGATGTGCCCCAGGGGCGGCTGCTGAGCTGTAGCTGTGTGGATACATAGCATCTGAGCTTGCTTCCACAAAAGTGTGGAAATTTCTGCCACTGATTCCCCTGTTGTCCTTGTGCTGTCCAGCTCCAGCTCCACTAACTTCCTCCTTTTGTTTGATGAACTGAAGCACAGCACTCTGGAGGAAGCACTGACACCTGCTCCAGTTGGCTGTTCACAGAGGATGTCATGCAGGAATGGGCAACACATGCTACAGGCTTGGACAAGGAGCAGTTGGACAAGACCTGCAAGGTCAGCAAGGCTGTTCTCCAGCTCCCACTGCCCAAGCAACTTTGTTCCCTGTGGAATGGGATCGTGACCAATTTAGTTGGTCTTTGTGCACAGGTTCCCAGCTTTTCCAGCTGGGGCCATTGCAGAGACCAGGAGTCTGCTTGGGGTTGTAGTTTGCGCTTGGATTTTCTAGAGGAACTCAGTTTCCAGACACAAGTTTCTTGATTGCATCAGGCAGAAGCAAAGTTTTATTAGGAAATCTCTCTCACCAGCAGGTACATTAGTGATCCTGACTAACTCCAGTAACTTCTAGAGATTACAGCATTACAGAACAGAAGTAGCAGAACAGAGAAGCAGGTGGCCCCCAAAGGCCCCTCTAGATACACGGCAAAGCGTCGCTGAGTCACGTCTTCCTCTGCACAGAGGTGTGCAGTGAACATTGAGTGTTCATTGGTCTGTGGGGTTTTGTCATCTCCCAGTCCATTCCTCCTTAATCACAGATTCTCCTGCAGGTCACTGTGGGAAAAATCCAGCAGCATGATTGAATTGTAAGAGACAGTCCAAATAACAAGAGCTTGGGCTATGTTGTGCCCTTATCTCAATCATACAAGTTGTTAAAGCAGTTGGCAGACAACTCAGGAAACTCCAGAAATTCCCTAAATAATAGTGTTTTAATGGGAATTTGCACTGGTAGAGCTACAGATTTGCTCTTCTTCTGACTCCTTCCAGGCTCTTGCTAAGCTCTGGCTGTTGCCACCTTTGCTTATATTTCCAGATCTTTCTTTATGCCTCATTTCCCCAGCTAACTCCTTTTAGTCCTATGGCTCCCTCTTCTCTCACTGACTCCCTGCTACTCCCAAGCCAGAGCTCTCTTGAAACCTCTTTCTTAGCAACTCAGCAACTGTGGCTGGGTCCGTTGTAACAGATCATACCCTAGCACAGTATCTTTCTGAGAAGATACCAAGGTGTCCTAGGAGAGTGTCTTGACTCCTGGCTTTATTACTGGACAGAAAGTTCTGTGGGAAGACAGCTCTTACCTTGTATGTCTCCGGTCTTGCAGGGTGGGACTTGGGGCTGGCAATGGGAAGATGAAGTTGTAGTGTAGGTGTGGCTTGTCCTAATGACTCCTCCTCCAGTACCTACTCCGATTCCTCCTCCGTGACTAGTGGGATACATTTGGAGAGAGAAATAGGGAATTTTAGAACTTTATGTGACACTGACAAGGGCACAAAATCTCCAACTGTGTCTTTTCTCAGGGTTAGGGTATTTTAAATTGCATCCTTTTTGCATTTGTAAAGTTGCTTTGCATTTGTTCCCTCCTTTGCCATGGAAATGCAATGCAGAGTGTGGTAATTCATTCTTATTTTTACAATTCTCACACATTTTACTATAGAAAAGAGATTGTTATAAATGCTGACATAATGCTAGTTGTTGTGACATGTATCTAGCAGTTAACAGATTTGGTTTCTCTGTGTTTTGGGTCTCAAGGAGTGACATTTGATTCAGATCTGAATGTTCACCATGGTAAAGTGGCTCATGAGACAACGTTGTCACCGCCACCAAAGCATTAAGATGAGCTAAAGATGATTGCAGATTCCCAGTCTGTAATACAGACCCTTGAGGTTTTCACTTATTCCCTTGGAGATGTACGTACATAAGGTCCTGCTGTCCTCCTTCCAACAAGCACCGGTAGGTCTGAATCTCCTGCTCCAAACGGCACTTGACGTCCAATAAGGTCTTGTACTCCTGGTTCTGACACTCTATTTCTGCTCTTATTTCAGCCAACTGCTGCTCCACGCATGTGATCTGGTTCTGTAGCTCTCCAAGGAGGGTGTTGTACTGGCACTCCGTCTCAGCCAGAGAGGATTCCAAATTATTTCTCTGATAAACAAGACAACCAAAGAAACAACACTCATTTAAGCATCACCCTTGTGTTTCTTATTTCTGATGCAAAAATGAAAGAGCTGTTCACCATCATCCTGCTGATTCATGCTAAGAAACCCAGCAGTGACAGTGTCACAGCTTTGCACCAGCTCACCTGGCTGAGCTGGGCCTGGAGATCGATTTCCAGGGCTTGCAGTTGGCGTCTCAGTTCGGTGACCTGGTTGTTGCACGTCTCTACCTCTTGACCGCTCGTAATAACCTCCCGATTCACCTCCTCAATCTGAAAATCACCAAGAATAGAGGTGTTCAGGGAATATCTGTGTAAATTGGACTTGATTTTACAGAAGCAGAGTACAGGCAGTAGCTGGCAGGAAGAAAAATAAGCAGGGCGAATAAGCAGGGCGAGTTCTCTGGGCACAGGCGTTAACTGCCAGTTTCAGCTGCTTGCTCTTTTTACAGATCACATTCACCTCCTGGCTATTAAGTCTCTTTAATCCCAATGTGGAATATCCCAGCTCTAACAACACACCACAGGGCCTTTCAGCAAGGGCTGCTGTTCCAGATGGGACATAACAAACTGGTCAGACAGGCCTGTGTCCCCTGTGGAAAACAGGGTTTAACCAGTGCTGATCTGGGGCTTCACTGTAAAGGAAGAGCTTCTCATTGTCTTTCTGTTCTCTCAAATGCTCCTGTGCCCTGGAATGTGCCTGTCAGTTTGGTTCACACCAGGTTTGTGTCACTCACCTTGCACTCGTACCAATCCTCAACTTCCTTGCGGTTGCGCGCTATCAGTGTTTCATACTGGCATCTCAAATCCTCCAAGATCTGCCTGAGATCTGGTCCAGGGCAGGCATTGACCTCCACACTCACATCTCCAGTTGATTGTTTCCTCAGACAATTCATTTCCTGGAAATAAAACCCAGAGCAGAGTTATACTGGCTTTTCAAAGGCAGCACACTTTCAAGAGCAGCACTCTCTGCAAGGGCTGCCTCCCACTGTGGTTGGAAAAAGCCCTGAAAGATGGTGTAAGTATTTTCCCCAGAAAAATCTGTTGGGTAATTAATTGCTTTTCTTAAGTCAGTGGCAACTTTGCCCCACTCTGGCACTCCCAGTGCAGGTGCTGAGCGCCCGCACCACCCACGAGGCAGATGGGTCTGAACCCCAGAAGCGTTTGGTGGGAAAACTGGGAAAGTGCTTGGCCTTTACTTTTCAATTTAGAGCTTGTTTGTGTAGGCAGAGCTTTATATCAGAGCCACACTGCTCGTAGGGCGAGGGCAGGACCCTACCTCCTCGTGGTTCTTCTTCAGGCAGCAGAGCTCCTCCCGCAGCGACTCCAGCTGTGCCTCCAGGTCAGACCTGCAGAGCGTCAGCTGGTCCAGGACCTGGCGCAAGCCGTTGATGTCAGCCTCCACGCTCTGGCGCAGGGCCAGCTCCGTCTCGTACCTGAGGGTGAAGAGAAGCAGAAATTTGAATGGTTACATCTCAGGTTATGCTCCCAGCCCCTCTCCCAGCTACCTGCTCCAACAGGTACTTTGTGGTCCGAGCAGCACGCTCTGCGCCTCAGATTCCAGCACTGCGCTTTGTTGTGTGAAATCTTCTCTTCCTCATCTGGCTTTTTCCTGCTCCTGATGTTTGCTATCACTTACTCAGCTGCCTTTCTGTTTTGCTGATCCAAATCTGCACTGCTCTGTGATGGAAGCGGTTCAACTCCCCCACTAAGGAGCACTCCCTCTCGTGTGGCTCCCCAGCCCCCACCACCGAACACTGTTGCCAAACTTCACCCGAGAATAGTAATTAAGTGAGCGCTGGTGACCAAGAGCAAAGTGCCTTTCATCACTCCGTGCTGTCCTAATGTGGTGCAGCAAGACTTGTCTGGAGCCTCTTTAATTAGAGACTCCACAAGTAAGGTGTAAAGGAGCAGGGAGGAGGCAGTGGGGTTCGTCTGGGCAGGGGGCACTCACTTCACACGGAAGTCATCAGCAGCCATCCTGCTGTTGTCGATGTCCAGAATGATCTTGTTGTTGTCAATGGTTGCACAGACAATCTGGAAAAGAGCAGACCATGAGAGATGTCTCACTTCTCTCTGCTGTTACGCTCTATAGGTCTATCTAGACTGGGGTTAGGTAGTAAGTCTTCACAAGTTCCATTCTCTGTTACTTTCATGCTTGAGCAGAGCAGTTGCAGGAGGTAGCTTTGCCTCCTTAACTCACAATTAATGAAGAAGTTGATTTTACTGGGAGTTAGAGGGTTGTGAGGCATGAAACACTTCCCAGTTTCAAGATCTGAAGGCAAGTTCCAAAGATGCTACACAAAGAATGGAACCTAAGGAGCCTTCCTTAAGACATTAAATCTCAATTGACATTAAGGGCTTTCCAGGGAGATAGATAGAAGGTATCTTTAAGCCTTAAGATCAGCCATAACTTTAATTGTGGACTTAATAGTATCAAGCTGTTTGTGCCACTGGTGTGTGCCAATCAGTTTCACTCTACTTTTCTCACCTAGAATTTATGATGCTTCATTGAATACATATGTTTTGCTCCTGCTCTAGAGCTCTCTTTGCTTTGCTCCTCATACTGGGCTGACACCACTCAGAGCACACTAGGTAATGTCACATTTATAACTGCATGGTCAGAGCACAGTGTAACAAAGCACCTTTTCCTTATTAAGATCATGATCCCACTGGTATCACCCTGCAGCCTGCACCCACACTGAACTGTGTCACAGGGGAACCTGCCAAAGTTTAATTCCAAAGACATTTATCAGCACTGAAGTCACCTCTAACGATTTCAGTAGATTCTAAAGGCAGACACAGAAATGAGCTTTAGATAGAGGAGGAAGCACTGTGAAAGGGATTACCTGATTTTGAAGATCTTCGATTTCCTTGTAATAGCAGCTGTAGTCCCGGGGCTCGCAGGAGAGGCCCTGTGTCGCGTACCACTCTCGGATTCTGCACTCCAGCTCAGCATTCTCCTTCTCCAAGCACTTCACCTTGTCCAGGTAGGAAGCCAGGCGGTCATTGAGATTTTGCATGGTGACCTTCTCATCGCAGGATGAAAGCAAACAGTCGCCACCAAGACCACCAACGACCACACCGCCTCCAAGGCCAAAACCAAGGCCATTGCCATAGCAGTTGCCACCTCCATAGCTCCCACCAGCCAAGCTACCAACACTCAGTCCCCCTCCATAATTCACTCCGCCGCAGTAACTCCTTCCAGAAAAACCTCTGCCACTGCCTATCCCATAGGAAGAGATCCGTGCTCCACCACCACCACCAATGATACAGCTGCCACCACTGCTCCTGCCTTTGCTAGACATAGTAATAGTCTCCTTAATGTTGCAACTCATGGCGACAGCAGTTGGAAATGCAAGCAGAAGCCCAAAGCAAGATGCACAGCTTGATATTAAATCAGACTGCAACTTGTCCGTGGCCACGAGACTCTATTTATACCTTCCACAGTGGGTGTCACCACTGTTACTTCTTCCCATAAGGCTGGCTACTCTTGCCATTGGTGCCAAGAATAATTTCTCAAAGGGAAGTTTCCTTTCAAGAATCCTGGTAGACAAGGAAGATACTTTACATGTCTCTTGCTAATTTCAAAAATACATTAGCAATAATGTTTTATGAATCATCAGCTTTTTGTTTATGATGCAAACTTTACAACATTAAGCCAGGAAAAACACTGTCCTAAATTATATACCAGGAAGAAATCATTAAAGGTTATTGCATCAAAGAGCTCTTTATCTCTCATTAATTTATTTTCATTTTATTTTGAGTTGAATAAGCAGTTTTCATGCAAGCTGCTGATGTTGGAATATGTGAGATGAAAAAGAAATAATAAATACGAAGTTTGACTCTCGAATGATGTGTGAGGAATGATGCAAGAACTTTGTGGAAAGATCAGACACACAGAGATTAACCTTCAAGTCTATCCTACGTTGGCAAAATGACAACTCCAGAACACTCTGCCGCAAGACAAGTGAGACCATGGAGTGATCTCTTGATGGACATGGATGAAAGGCTCTTCATGGCTCTCCAGTAATTCACAAAGGGTTGGTTTCTTTTTGTGGAGAGCGTGACGTAAGGTAAAAGTACTTTAAATATTTTCCCTTTTCCAGTGAAAAGTATTTCTGCAGTTTCCATCATTAAGGATAGTGATTGTTGCTGGGGAAGGGTGGTTTCAAACAGTGAAGAAGGGTGGAAACATCCTGTAGACAATTTCTCCACCAAAATGAGCTGCATTCTGATTGGAGGTTTGGGATTGCTGTCCTAGTATCGAGAAGGACAGAGATGCTGATAAGACTGGCAGAGCAGTCACTGCCTGATGTATTTCTACACTGGCTTGGAGAAGATGGATTAAGTACAAACTACAGGTTCATCTCTGTCATTAATGTCTCCCAATCTTAACTAGGCACAGAAATTAAAATGTAAGAGTCCTTTCACTCTTCTGTCATGAAAATTCAGGCTAAGCTCTTTTCATTAGATGTTTTGCTAAGATGCAAGAGCGATGGATTTCCCTCTGGGACAACCTGTTTCTGCTGGCCATTGAGCAAGAGACAGGCATTCCACAGCTCCCTGAAACTAACAATTCATGGCAAGAAATTCCCTGAGTCTGCTTCACCAGGGAACAAGTGAGCTCAAACTCTTGATGAAATTCTTAGTGTCAGAACTGTGGCTTGGAATAGCTGTTATCATGGCAAATAATCCACTGAGTGAAGGACTGGAGTATCCCAGTACTCATGGATTTGCCCATCATTTTGTAGCTCTTATTTCTGCTGAAAAGAGCCTCCTGGTATCTCTTTATCAGGGGATGTTACTTATCCAGTACAATGAAAGCCGACAGCATTCCTGTATTATCTCCAGCAGGCTGGAGACAGAGGTGTGGAGGGACTACCTCAAAGAGATTCCCTCCGAGACAAAGAGCACCCCTCCAGCAGAGCCTGCAGCTCAACCCAGCTCTCCTCTGCTGGACCTCAGTGCCTGAATGTCAGCCTGCCCTTCCTTCCAAGTCATGCTCCACTCAGCCCCTAAACACACAGCAGCAAAGCTCAGAATAGGTGAAAACGCCAATAAAGCTATTGTTGAGGAAGGAATACCTGGATTTCGTTACCAGCACCGGAGAACATAATTGGAGTCGGGGTGTGGTGGCAAGAATGAACCGAAACTGATGTAATATTGAATTGCTTGAAGCTTTGCCTGGCCTGTGTATGATTCTTCAGATGTTTCCCAAGAGCTGTCTGCAGCAAGCACCTTTTCTGAGGGATCACACATTCCTTCCTCTGCTCCACAGTTATCATTTTAGCACATCAGAATAACGCAGAAACACGGAGTGACTTACGCTTTTATGGGAGTGGATGATGTCTACATGCCTATTGCAGTGATTATTGCAGAGAACAGGGATGATGGCTCCTGCTTTTCTGAGGCAGCATGGTCTGCTGTGGGCCTGTAGCTTTATCCATTAGGATCCCTCTTGCTACTGGGACCCTACAGCAGATCCATGCTACTTTCTTCTGGGAAAGCCACACACACTTGTGCTATTTCTAGTTATTCCTTCTTCTCACCTTCAGGAAATGGGTGCACTGGTTAAGCTAAGATAAACTGACATAATTGTTCTGAAGACCTTGAAAAAATAAATTAAGGTTTCCCTGCTACCTTCATTCAGTTATTTGAACTCAGAAGCTTCCTGGGTCTGTCTCATTAGCACACACAAGTATGGAAATCTCATGGAAATGTAGTTTCCAGTGCAACGTTTGCAGCTCCATAATTTGCAGCTCTTTAATATATGGGTTGTTTCCAGGGTGGTTTCTTCTGGGCAGGTATTTATCACAAGCCACCTTCTCATGCTTTCCCGACGCATCCCAACCTGTAGGTCCACAAACAACATCACAGTGTCTTCTGAGCTGAGCCTGTGCAGCCCCGAGGGCTTTCCAGAGGCATATTCATAAAGTCTGGATCATCAGAGTCCTTCTGGCCGTGTCATTAGGTCTCTTTCACCTCTCAGGAATTTAGGACAGCTCCTTTGTGAAAGTGCCTGCTTTGCACTTGATGGACCTGGTGGGAAGGGTGGGAAGGGTGGGAAGACCTTTGATAGGAACACAGGGAATCAGGTGGAGCAGCTAGATGTCAGTAGCAGTTCGCAAGAGAAGGAAACCAGACTAGACCTGGTGGGAATCAGCTGGGGCTCCCAGTAGAAAGCAGCAAGCTTTTATGTGTTGTGGGTAGCCTAGAGTTTCCAGAAGTAGAAATGAGAGCATGAGGACTCACAGATTGGGAAGGGCTGAGGCTAGAAAGGGCAGCAGTGGCTTATCTGGCTGCCTTTGCACTGAACTCAGCAGGGAAAGGAAAGATTTGCTTTCCAGCTTCTCAGCCAGAGCTCTGGGAACCACAGGGACACATACAAGTGTCCCAACGAATGGAAACAAGCCATTGGAACCATGATGAGTAGCTCTCTTGATCTCTTCTGAAGCACTGGCCTTACATGCCCACAGTGACACTTCTGCATCAAGTCTGGGACTTTTGCAGGGCTGGAACTGGTCTTTAAAGAGTCCTGGTTCTTCTACCTACAGCCACTCTTGTGAGTCACCATTGCAGCTGTTCCAGCACTGCATTTTCTTGTGGTTCTCTAGCCACTGGATGCTGTTGGGGTTAGTGTCTGGTAGATGAAATAAAAGAAATACAACAGAGATCTATTCTCTCCATGGTATTTTACAACAGGACAAGGGGACCTTTCCCCTGCACCCTGATACATTAATGATTGAGCTTCTTCAGACACTTGCTACCTACAGTCCTTGGAGATGCTGCTTTCCTGGAAGGTTTCAGGTTGTGTTCTGCTCCTCTATCAACAGAGAAATTGGTGTCTTTATGAAAGTTCTGACACTAGAAAAGTGTGTCACACTACACTGTATGGATGGTCCTGAAATGGTTTGTCTTTATACTCCTCTCTGGAGGCTGGTGGCTCCATAACCTCCAGCTTTTGCAAGCAAAGGAATAACCAGGAATTTTGCTTTGCCAGGCCATCCCATAAGTGAATATGACCCTGGAGCAGCTGCTTCACAGCACACCAGAAGCAACAGCAGACACATCCAGCGCTGCTCTATTGGCTGTGAACCTGCAGGGTGGAGTGGACATGTAAAACCCATCAGTGCTTGTTTTTCTGGACCAACAGCCCATTTAATCCTCAAAACACCCTCCAGCTCATAATGGCTTTTAACTGATGATTCTCCAAAGGCAGAATGACTCTGTGAGTTCACCATGGCTGGTTCCCATGCCTGCACCCACCAGAAGTGCTCTGGGGCCCTGAGTTACCCAACTGCTGCCCTGGCTCCTGTGAGCTTCCGTGCCGGTCCACACCGACTCGGTGTCAGCAGCACGGCTGCTGTTCAAGGCCCACAGGAGGAAGGGATCTCTCCCTTGACTCTGAGGTTGAAGATGTGATGGTTTTGTGCATCCAAAGGCCCTGGCTGGCTTTTTTTCCCCATTGTATTCTCTGTTGAGCTGCACTTTTTCAGCTCACACCCTCTCGTCTCCAGTCCTCCAAAGAAGGGAGGTTTAACACAGGTGTGATATTTCAGCAGTTCCTGGTCTTCAGGTTGAAGCTCTGCACTGGAAGGGTGACCAGTAAATGACTTGGTCACTGTGTGAAAACAGATAGGAAAGAAACCTTTTGGCTTCAGTTCCTTTCCTGATGGGAACATTCTTGTAAACCAAAGGGATAGGCTGGAATACAAGTCATGTCAGTGGAAATGGAATCAGTTGTGGAGACCAAGGTTTCCTCTTCAACCTAATCACAGCCCTAGCTGGGACCATGAAGAATGAGAGAGCACAGCCCAGATGTGTCAGCACTAGGCAGGGGCCAAGGCAATCTGTCTCCAGATGTTCCATCACTGACCTACAAAGCTTTCCTAAGGTGTTTCAGCACCACACTCTGCGGGAAGCATGGACACCTGCCCCAGTTGGCTCTTCATGTAGACCTGGAGGATGTCATGCAGGAACAGGCAATGTATGGTATGGGCTTGGACAGGGAGGAGGTGGACAAGACCTGCAAGGTCAAAGAGGCCATTCTCTGGCTCTCACTGCCCAAGTGGCTTTGTTCCCAGTGGACTGTGATCCTGACCAGTTTGGGTAACTCTCCCACATGGATCAGCACTTGGATTTTCTAAAGGAACTCAGTTTCCAGACACAAGTTTCTTGATTGCATCAGGCAGAAGCAAAGTTTTATTAGAGAAATCATTTTCACCAGCAGGTACGTTAGTGATCATACTACTGGTTAACTCCAGCAATAGTCATGGTGGTTGGGCACACGCAGAAATACAGACTGGAAAAAAGCAAATAGCAAAATAAAGCAGAATGTGGCCCAACACTCTGCTTAACCCTTAGCATTGCTGAGTAATACGAAGGAGCACGCTCCTTGCTCTTTGCACAGGCATACAGTAAATATCCTCTCTTTATCCATGGCTCTGCTTCAGGGTTCTCTTGTCAGGTATTCTCATTTCTCTGGTTAATCACAAATCCTTCTGCAAGGCACTGGAGAGATCAAAAGAAACATTATAGCAAAACCAGATTCTTTCCCACACTGTCCTTCTTTAGACATGATCATTTCAGAAGGCAATTCAATTAGAATTTCAGATAATAATTCCATAAAAGTGCCAGTGATGGAAGCTGCAGGCATCACACCAGCAGAGAAACCTGAATGAGGGAACCTCAGCAGGCCCCTACCAGAGCAATGCCTCTGCTCATCCTCCTGGACCAGCTGTCATCATATTTATTTCTTTCTTTCCTTCCTTCCTTCTTTTTCAGTTTGGCTGGAGGTTTCCCCCTGAAGTAGTGCTGGTAGCTTTCTACTACATGCCCTGGTTGTTTTTTTTTTCTGGTTTCTGAACACTCTGGTCTCCCTACTCTCTCCTTTGTCCCAGATGTCCTGTCAGTCCTTTCTCCATGTTCTCTGTGGCTTGCCTGCCTGCTGACCTCATCCTTCTCCTTTCTGCCCCACTTGCCCACCACCTGCTCTGCAGTTCTCATGCTTCCAAGCAGAGTCACAGCTGCCAGATAGCACATGCTGTAGCCACTCCTCAGTGGCCTCCCATCATGTATTTCCCAGTAGTCTCACAATAAAACTTTCAAATAGGTCCTCTAAGCTTCGTGGGAAGGATCTTTGTTGCTGCCTGTCCTTGTTGTATTAGAATAGGCTGTGGAAATCTCGAGGTTCTTACCTTGTATCTCCGCAGCTGCGCAGGATGGCATCTGGGAAGAAGTGTAAGTGTGGCTTGTCCTAATGATACCTCCTCCTCCTATTCCACTTGTTCGTGCAACTCCTCCTCCTAGACCCGAAGACTGGCTGATTCCACCTTGCTGACTGAGGGGACAGAGAAACAACATTTTAGTGAAGGAACCAACAGATAAACCATAACTGCAGTTCTTCAGCATCCCAACTGCCCTAGATCAGTTTTCCCTTTTGTGGAAATCAGCACAATAGTGGAGTGGTCTTTCCTGTGGCAATGGCTGGCACAGAGAGGGGGAGCAGATTATCCCCATCAATTGCCAAGCAGCCAGAACAGTCAGTGAGGGTGAAGGAACCCTGCAGTGCCTCCAACTATTGCCCACTTTCCTTTTATACTAACCCCCCCAGGGCACAGGTCATGTATCTCATCGTTTGTGTGTCTCACTCACATGAGGTCCTGCTGTCCCCCCTCCAGCAGGCAGCGGTACGTGTGGATCTCCTGCTCCAGGCGGCATTTGACATCCAGCAAGATCTTGTACTCCTGGTTCTGGCACTCCATTTCTGCTCGCAGATCAGCCAGTTGCTGCTCCACACATGTGATCTGGCTCTGGAGCTCAGCAAGGTGGTTGTTGTAACGACATTCTGTCTCAGCCAGAGAGGATTCCAGGTTGTCTCTCTGAGGAACAACACAAATACAGGTGTGAGAAACACTGCATTTAACTAAGAGTTCATAGATCCAAGCAGAGCTGTGAGGCTGCTGGGCTTTGCACCAGCTCACCTGGCTGAGCTGGGCCTGGAGATCGATTTCCAGGGCTTGCAGTTGGCGTCTCAGTTCGGTGACCTGGTTGTTGCACGTCTCTACCTCTTGACCGCTCGTAATAACCTCCCGATTCACCTCCTCAATCTGAAAATCACCAAGAATAGAGGTGTTCAGGGAATATTTAATACCAGATTAAGTTTTAAGGGAAGAGCAGAGAAGCTGGCACAAAAAAAAACTTAAATGAGAAGCATGTGGGTGAACCCTGTCATCCTAATGAAGTGTAGACCCTGCCCATTGTTTCTTTTGCTCCTCCAGTGGCACTTCTGTCTGGTTCTTCCCACTACTCATGTAAAGGGTTCTGCCTCGGGTCTCACTAACACACAGCAGTTCCTGTCACCTCACAAAAAGGACACAGAGTGGCAGCATCCCTGTGTCTGTCTGAACCAGTGCTGGGCACCGCTGCAGTGTGTTGTGTGGTTCTAATGTGTGGTACATTGCTGTGGGACCATTGCCTGGGTGTTAGCTGGGGAAAGTCAGGGCTGAGTAAATTTACTCACCTTGCACTCGTACCAATCCTCAACTTCTTTGCGGTTGCGTTCAATCAGTGTTTCATACTGGCACCTCATCTCCTCCAGGATCTTCCTCAGGTCTGGGCCAGGGCAGGCGTTGACCTCCACGCTCACGTCTCCAGTCGACTGTTTCCTCAGACAATTCATTTCCTGCAAACACCACACAGATCACGACATTTTTTTGAACATAAAGAAAAAGCCAAGGTTTATTCCCCATCAGGGATGAGCACAGCCCCCAGTGGAGACCCTTTCTGATCCCTGCTCACTCGGGTGGTCTCATGAACCACCTGCCCCTCTGCAGCCCCTGGGGAGGGGGAGGGTGATGGATCCTATGTGAAGTGAGACTTCTTAGGCGAGGGCAGGACCCTACCTCCTCGTGGTTCTTCTTCAGGCAGCAGAGCTCCTCCCGCAGCGACTCCAGCTGTGCCTCCAGGTCAGACCTGCAGAGCGTCAGCTGGTCCAGGACCTGGCGCAAGCCGTTGATGTCAGCCTCCACGCTCTGGCGCAGGGCCAGCTCCGTCTCGTACCTGAGGGTGAGGAGCAAGAAGGAGCAGTCAGTGCCTGACACCGCTGTCTGCTCTCTACTCTCCATCTGCCCACCCGTCTTTCCTGCAGCGTTTTCCTAACGAGTCTCACGGGGTGCTGCGAGGAGCAGTCTGGGCTCGCTCCGCCAAATCCACCCTCAGTCTGCTTTCTCTGGAGCTCTTTTTCATGGTGCAGAGGTGTCACTCACCCTGTTTCTGCACTCCAACAAGCAACAACCAGAAGCTTCCCCTTTGAAAGGCACCATGAGCCAGAACAGGGAACCCACCCTGTCTCCATCCCTCCTGCAGATCTCTACTTTCCACGCCAAAACACCTCCTTCTCCCAGACTGGAGCTGGCACTCATTAAGGCAGCTCCAGAGGCAGTGGCTTTTCTCCAGAGCCTCCAGCCTGTCCTGGCATCCCAGGGACCAGTCTGGGAGCTCCCCACCAGCTCTGCAGAGGAGGGTACTCACTTCACTCGGAAGTCGTCGGCTGTCATCCTGCTGTTGTCGATGTTCAAAATGATCTTGTTGTTGTCTATGGTTGCACAGACAATCTGGAAAAAAATAAAATTGACTCCTGAAGTCTTTTCCCTCAATCCTCAGGCTCAGGTGCACCCACAGGCCCGTGCTACCAGACCTGGCCTCTCTCCCTTGTTTTTCTTTGAATATTGCCTGGCAGGCATGGGGGGGTTGAGGAGCACAGCGGTCACGGGGCTGGGTGTTGCGTGGTGAGGAGGCATCACACTGCTAAAATACGAGGGTCAGATGCATCCCATCAGGGAGATTTAATTCCTGCTGTCCAGCAGCAGCCACAATCCACCTAACCTCTGAGATCTAAATCTTGCTTTCATGGAAAAGAGATGTAAAAGCTTTGTTTTGAGGCTTAATTATGAGCCTGTCTCGTTCTGTTTCCTGGGTTCTTTTCACTTTACTGCTCTTTGTGCCTCGACATCCAAGGACCTTTGCCAAACACACTTTGCAAACAAATGTTTTTAATTTTAAATTACATACTCCAAATGTGTAGCAGCAATGCTCTCTTTGTTCTTGTTTTTAATTGGATGTCTGTTATTTCCCAGCTCTGTAGGAAACAGTGAACTTTTAATAGAAGAAATAAAGTTCAACTGGAATTCCACGAGACTGATGATAGACTAATATGAATTCAGGCAAATTAATGCAATCCATTATTTATTTCTGGTTTAGCTGCTTTCCTGGCATATATCTACCTCAACACCTTGGCATAGACCTAATTCAGAAAGCCTTCTGAGCCCATCCAGATGTGTTCCATGAAGATAACATTTTACCCCTCTAATATATCTGATCAATAAAAGCAGCAGCAACAGTCCAAACTCTCCAGGTTTCCCCTTTGAGCTCTCAGGTGTCCACAAGCAGTTATCTTAACGGCTCTTTAGGAAAAGCATTTTCAGGAATGAAACATTACACTCAGTAAGCTACAAACCGGCGCTGTGGGAGAAGCTTACAAGGGAGAAAGCAGAAAATGACATTACCTGATTTTGAAGATCTTCTATCTCTTTATAGTAGCAGCTGTAGTCCCGTGGCTCACAGAAAGGGCCCTGCTTGGCATACCACTCCCTGATTCTGCACTCCAGGTCGGCGTTCTCTTGTTCCAGGCATCTCACCTTGTCCAGGTAAGAAGCCAGGCGGTCGTTAAGGTTCTGCATGGTGACCTTTTCGTCACCAGAAAGAAGAATGCCATCACCAGCAAACCCCCCTCCAACTACCCCTCCACCAAGACCGATACCAAGGCCACCTCCGATGCCACCGCCAAAGCGAGCACTGCCACCGCTGAACCCGATGCCTGAACATCCTCCGAGGACAGCGGCTCCTAAGCCGCCTCCATAATTTCCACCAACCAAACTGCCAGTGCTCAGTCCTCCTCCGTAATTCACACCACCACAGTAGCTTCTACCAGAAAACCCTCGGCTACCACCTATCCCACAAGTTGTGTATCTTCCAGAGGAGACTGAGGAGATCCGTGCTCCTCCACCACCACCACCACCACCGATAACACAGCTGCCGCCGCTGGTCCTGCCCCTGAGAGAGCCAGTTGTCTGCTTAATACTACAACTCATTTTGAGGACAGCTGCAGATCCAACCCAAAGCCCAAAGCAAGAGGCACAGCTTGATTTTTTGAATCAGACTGCAGGTTGGTTGTGCTGCAGATCTCTATTTATACCTTCCCAAGGGGGTGTCACCTGTAGGGTGTTTCTTCTTCCCACGGGGCTGGCTAGTCTTGCTGTTTATGCCAAGAATAAATAGCCCATAGGCAGTTTCCCTCTAGAAATCCCAGTTCACAAGGAAGATACTTTACATGTCAGCAGCTTATTCCAAAAAGTAAAATAATGTTTTATGAGTCATCAGCATTTTGTATGATGCAAACTTACAACAAGTCAAGAAAAAAAGTTGCCCTAGATTATGTACAAAGAAGAAACATCAGTATTTATAACATCAAAGTGCCTTTTATCTTTTATTAATTTGTATTTATTTTATTCTTAGTCCAATAAACATTTTTCTACCACATGCTGTGTGGAGTACGTGGAAGAAAAATGGGAGATTAATATAAATTCTCACTTCTGAAAAATGCAAATGGCAGTGACTGTGGTAGTGAAAAGAGCAGGGATCTCATGGTGTGGGTGTCTGTCACCCAGCACAATGACTGACAGCGTGTCTAACAGCTGTGTTACTGGGGGATTTCATAAATCCCTGAGGTGATTCCCCTGTGGGGTTAATTCTCCATTTGTGGCTTCTACTGCTCTGGTGGTGCAGGCACCAGAAGTCAGCTTGATCCCAGACCTGCTGGATTTTGGAAACCCTCCGTGTCCAGAAGTTACACAGGTGTGAGCTGAGGTGTATGAAGTGCCTCTCTGAGGCTGTTTCTCAGTTAGTTTAATTGCTGTCCACACTGCCTCAATTTGTGGTGATTATAGATAACGAGGTGGAAGGAAAAGGAGTATCCATGGGCAAGATGGACTGAGGGGTGATCCTGCATGTCTTTGCCATTACTAAGGATGTGCTGAGCATAGAATAAGAAGGAAAAAAAGCTTTTAAGCATTTCTTAATGGCTCTTGTTGGAGCAGTATGAGGAGCCCAGTGTCCAAACTGGGCAAGCGATAGCCAGAGGAGCGGTCAGAGAACTGGCTGCACCAGTGCAAGGACCTGACTCCATCAGACTGCTGCAATGAGAGGATATTCCCTTCTCCAGGGGATGGAGGCTCCTCTTCCCTACAGCGTGGGATTTCCCAGCAACTCTTACTCACAAGGAGCCTTTGACTCAGGTGCGACCACATTTACAGGAGCAGTTGTGATAAAGCCTCTTGGGAGGTGAGAGTGAGCCCTGAGAGCAGCTGTTGCCTCCAGGCAGAGGGCAGAGAGAGCTGCTCAGGTGCTCAGCCCCCTCTCGTACTGCTGGGAGCTTAGGTGGCTTCTGTCACACAGGAGTGTCCCCAAGGATACAGAGCTGTGACCATCTTCTCACCAGCCTAACTTAGGACTCTCCAGTGAGATAATTTCTTTTTTACTTAGATGAGAAATGATAAAAGACACCTATCCAAGGCTGGCAGCATCCTAGAATATTCATTATTCACGTGGTGCAGGGAAATAACTTGCTCAAGGACAGAGCCAGAATCCATCAGAGCTCAGGTTCCTCTGCAGTGCCTGAAATGCAAGTCCATTATCCCCTAGGAACACGTCCCCCATGCTCCCCACACAGCCCAGGTTCACAACAGTGCAAATTGTGAGCAAAAAAGGAGGATGGGGAGTAAATCTGGCTTTCATCAGGCGTTTTGAGGAATATAATTGAAGTCAGGGTGTGGCTGTAGGAGCCAAGAAAAATTAATATAATGGCTGGATTGCTTGGAGCTTTGCTCTGCTGGGGAGGTTCAGAAGTTACCACACATTCATTTAGAGAGAGTAGGGCTCTGCACAGGGGGTGCCTTGCCTTCCCTTCCAGAGTCCTGGGTTTAGGAGGAGACATTGTGGATACTGGACATCTCTCTACTGGTGGGAAAGGAGCACTTACACCTGCTCTACAAATCAAACTGGTTTGCAGCATTGAACAACCTTTTATGTTTGTCCTGGCTGAAAGATCCACAGGCAACTCAATCATGTTTTACCAGGGAAGGTTAGAAAAGACCATGCAATTCTCCCAAAGTACTTGTCTCTGGGTTATAACTATATTCTGTGGAGCTCTACTGGGCTCCTGCCAGTTTCACTGGGATGAGGAACATGGGACTGGTACAGCAAATGCATCCAAAAGCTGGTCCCCAACTAACCAGCCCATATTTTAAAACCAGTTTGATTTTTTCTCAGGCTCTGTGCTGGGAAGCTGCTGCTGTGTTTGCTGCAGGTGGGTGGTCTCACCCCAAGCAGTGTGGCATTGCCCTGCTCCATATGGAATTCCAGGCTCCAAGTCCTGGCACTGAGGCCTTGCCACAGCGTGTACATGAGCTGACTCCACAGTTCTCTGCTCTCTCTAGCCATGAGCCAGCATCTCATCCTGAAACATCCATCGGGTCCGGCCTTTTTCTCCACTGAAATGATTTCTTCCCCTCCACTGGTGGGATTTCTTGCATCCCTGCATCCCAGGAGCATGTTCTTGGGGCAGAGCAATGACTAGGGAAGGACTGTGCAGGTCTAAGGCTGAAAATGTCCCAGAAGGATTTAAAGCCACAATGTGAGGCAGGAGGAAGCAAACGGCTCAGCCCTGGGCTCGGCGTCTGTGCACACACACCGGTGTGTGATGGGCAGGATGGAAAGAGGAGAGATCTGGAGGTGGATGAGGAGGTCAGGGGTGGAATATGGGCACGCAGGGGTGGGTGGGAAGGGAAGATGGGCCGTGTTCTAGTGGTGGTGTGGGCAGTGGTGGTGGGTCACCGAGCAAAGAGCCAGCGCAGCGGGACANCAGCAGAGCCGCGTGGAAGCGGCACCGAGCAAAGAGCCAGCGCAGCGGGACAGTCACGGCCGTGACTGTCCCGCTGCGCTGGCTCTTTGCTCGGTGCCGCTTCCACGCGGCTCTGCTGGCTTATCTGAAGCTGATAATGTTTTCCTGTGTCAACTACAAGAAGGGTGTGTCTAGCTTGAACAGAACTTTGCTTTCATAAGCATTGCCTCAGCAATGTTTGTGCAACTTCACTAGAAGATGATTTTATCTTGTCACTTGTAATTACCATTAATAATTTGCATAGTAGCCATTAGGCATCACTTATTAAACACTTCTTTGATGTGATACTGAGCTGGCTCCAGACCTCATGCTCCCATCCTTCAAATGCAGACCAAGACTTTTTCTGGCTAATGACTCATTGGTTTATACCACCATGGTTAGCAAAATTCCTGTAAGGTAAGTGAAATAATTATCACAAAGAGCTCACTAACAGCATGATCCTAGGTCTTAAATACGCCTCAGAGACCGAGGTGATTACTTGGTTTCAGTTTCTTTCTTGCTGACTGTTCACATCTTCAAACTGTCTCTGAACATTTACTAGGGATTAAGTAGATGCTCAGCAGAACATGGAGGTGGACAGAACCAGATTTCTTCCTACTGAAGCTCACAATCACCCTCGAATCACTTTGTGAAGGCTTTTATTTCCTTCCAGCTACTACAATGCAGCCAGACGTCCCAGCATCTCTGGAAGCACTACAGGTTCTCACAGCAGAGGACAAGAGACTTCATATTAGGACAGATGGAAACACTGATGGGTGAAGGAAACCACTGCAATGCCACTCCTGCCTGGATGCAGTACAGGTCAGGAGGGAAGACAGGGCTGTCACCGGCCTCGGTCAAACCAGAGCTGGAGTCTCCAGGTGCTTCCTGCACCCAGACACTGGCCAGGGGCACAGCAGAGCTGAAGGCAAGGGCCAGCTTCCCCAGAGCAGCTTCTTTCTGTCTCTGTGTCCTATTTATACTAGAATGTCTCTTTATCTCAATACATTCTCTGCACGTGGTTCGTACCGGCGCTTGAAATCATATCATTCAGTTTACTGACCCGAGAAATCACCTGCTTGATTACAGTAGTAGTTTACTTCTCTATATCATTCTTTATAAATGTTACACAACCCAGTAAACAAAAATACAAACCCCACAGGTAGCTACTGCAGCTCTGAGACTGTCCCTGTCTGTGCATTTTATAAAGCAGCTGTTTATAAGGAAATGATAGTTTTGACATCACATCAGCCCACAGCCTACTATTAAGCAGCCCGGTGCCTGTAATCGGGTGTAATTGCCTGTGCAGAGCAGTCCTTAACTCCTGGCTCATTTCCAGCACTGGCAATTTGCAGAACTGGTCTGTTTATAGCTGTTTCTTTGCTGAGGGCTTAAACCTCCAGCATGTGGAGTCTTCAGGGATTTTTTCCTCTGGTGGGGCTGCAATTCACAGGTGTCTGCTCTCTCTGCAGGGCAGAGACATACGGGCTAGAGCAGCCACAGCACATTTCATCTGCAGCCCCTGCCCATGATGCTGATAGCTTCTGCTTACAAGCCTGAGTGCTGATATAACCCGCTCCCCCAGTCTCTCTGGGGCACCCAGCCCTGCTCTTCCAGCCTTAGATTCCTCTCCCCATCTTATCCCCTCAGCCTGGGTCTCTGTCTCTGAGATCCTGGCCCATTCTTGCTTTACAAGATTTGCACATTAGGAAGCAGAAGGTCGAGCTCGTTAAGCTGCTGTCTCCGTGTGCAAGTGGAGTGTCAGGAGTTTTAGCTGTGGGAGGCTGCAGTCAGTGTCCCAGAGCACTTAGGTCCTGTTCTCCCACAGACTGGATCCTCTGCCTTTCCTTCATCTTCTCTTGCTCTGACGTTTCCACACTCGTCATTTCCCATCGTCTTTTTTATTTCGGCATTGCTGTTCGTGCGGTGCCCTCAGAGGTGCTGCTTGGACACTGAGGGGGGTCAGGTAAAATGAGGGTGACCTCATTAATGTCTGTCAATATGGAAAGGGTGAGTGTCAGGAGGATGGAGCCAGGCTCTTCTCAGGGATGACCAGTGACAGGACAAGGGGAAATGTTTCCAAACTGGAACATAGAAAGTTCCATCTTAATATAAGGAGGAACTTTTTCCCTGTGAGGGTGACAGATCACTGGGACAGGCTGCCCAGAGAGGTTGTGGAGTCTCCTTCTCTGGAGACATTCCAGACCCATCTGGACACGTTCCTGTGTGATTTAATCGAGGTGACCCTGCTCAGGCAGGGGGTTGAACTGGATGATCTTTTGAGGTCTCTTCCAGCTCCTGACATTCTGGGATTCTGTGATTCTGTAATACTGAAATGCACAGTGTAGTTAGTGTTGGAGGAATAGGAGACACAGAAAGTATGTAACAGAGGGTGGCAGCCAGAACCTCCTTAGAGCAGTTAGTTACTCCCCAGGGCTAACAAGTGGGACAGCCAGAGCCAGTCCGTGGGTCGCTTGGCCCCTGGCCCTCAGTTATGTGTGTGACACGACCTGCTCCTTGGAGCTGACAGCTTGGGGTGTGAGAGGTGATGCTGGAGCAGACAAAGCTTTCTGCAGAGCAAAGGCTCAGAACCAGACACAAAACCACCTACCATGTGCCCACCTTGGCTGTGATTTTGCCACAGAATGTGGCAAAATCACAGAGAATGTGTCTGCGGTCCAGCTTTGGCTTGTCCCATGCCGCCATTCCCCAAACCTCTGAGCCTTTCCTTTCTTTACAAACAGACACTAATTAGGACTCATCCCCTGAAGCCTTCATGCAGGAAGCATTCATGTTAGACCTCTGTGTAACATCAGCCATCACACCCCCTCCCATCACTCAATACAGAAGGAGCTTCCTAAGAGCCAAAGCGCTGAGCTTCATTCCCAGCCTGCACCATGCAGGTCCTGCTCCCATGAGGACCATTGGATGGGTCTTAAGTCTTTGCAAGCACAAGCAGCAAATTCAGTTGTGTTTCTGAATGTGTTTGCAACTCCTTTCTCTGTGGTAATAAAATACCAGCATCTCTTTTTTTTTTTTTTTTTGGCTGTTTGTTGTATCTTACTTTTAAAAAGA
>VXBZ01010912.1:0-14238 GCA_013399135.1 Heliornis fulica | reverse complement strand
TCTTCCCCCCCCCGCCCAGAGGGTCTTCCCCTTTCCCCCTTTTTTTTTTTTTTTTTTTTGTTTCTCCAAACCCATTCAGAGGTTCTTTATTTAGCATTTTCTTTGGGAATTGTTTTCCTCCTCCAGAGGGTGTGTCGGGTCCAGCAGTGCTTTGCTTTCCAAATGACAACTTCAGTATTATTTAGGAAAACTTGTTGTTCTTGATTTTGTCCTGTTATTGCACATATACAATCACTCAGAGGTGTTGTATATAATATTCTATATATTATTATGTATTATTATGTTATATTACATTACATATTATACTATGTTATATTAATTTTACCAGACACCTTCTTTAATGAAACTCAACTTGTACTCAGAATTCTCTTTCAGTAGCCTTGAAAATCCTTCCCTGCTCTTTGTCCATCTCCTGCCTGTCTTCATCACCTCCTACTCCATGTCTCCCTCCTGCAGCAGCAACCTCAGCACATCAGGAGGTCCCTTCCCTGCACCCTCCTGCCACTGCCCATCCACCACCACCCTGCAGCCACCCAAATCAGCAGGTGGGAACGTGGCTTCTTCTTCTTTTTCCCTTTCAGTGGCTGCTTTCTGGAGATAGATCACAGGGGGGATTTCTAACCATTTTTTTTTATTATTTACTTGTAGAAATGATTTCTCAGGATCAAGGCTGTGTCAGTAGTAGCAGAGTTTTATTAGAGACAAGCTTTGCCAGTCATTAGACAACTGACCACCAGACAGAGTAGCGTGAGAGAAGACCAGGGATCGGACCGAAGCAGCGTCAGGGGATGAAGGCAGCAGGCAGCGAGGGTGGCAGGAAAGCAGCCCTCCTGCAGAGTCCTTCCAAGTGGTGCTGTGAGTGGAATGGAGAGCTGTCAGCTTGGTTTTGCTTTGCTTTTCTAAGTGGTTTGTTCTCCAGGGGCCTCGGGGGTGTGGGCTGGCAGGGCAGCCCTTGTCCACAGTGACCTGCCGAGGGAGCGCAGGAAGCATCGCATTTCAGGGGGTTCTCCTGCACACCACCCCCTTCTCTTACAGTCCCCTTGCTCTGGCACTGACTCTGCTTTTCCCTCTTCTCCCTGGCACGCCTGATTTTACACACTCATTCAAAGACTCGTGACTGACTGACCCCCCCACCAGCTCCTCGCTTTCATGCCGCACCGCAAGTCTTATTTAAACACAGTTACTGTTAGCAACCCCCCAGCATCCAGCTTATCTCCTGTGCAGGTCTGTGTGTGCCTGCACCGTGTCTGTGAGTAGCTGCATCCCTGACACCGCTTCTCCCATAGCTCCATCGATCCCCATCCTCTACCACCAACAGTCACAGCCATGACCCTGCACATCTGACTCCTTGTGCTGCTCCTCCGGGAAAAATAAGCTCAGGAAAGCCTGGAGATCTCTCATCCTCCCCTTCCCTGGGTCCTGCAGCCCCAGCCCAGGGTCATACTCACAGGCTTCCAGAGGACATCCCACCTTGCACATCCTCGCCCAGCGCGCAGGTTCAGGGCAGGCACGGCGGCACCAGGCTGGCTTTAAGCCCACCGCTTCTTCCAGCAGATGTTGGAGGGACTCCTCTTCCTGCTGACCCTCTGTGGAAAGGAAACAGCTCTGGTAACCAAAGCTCTGGAGATCAGGAGCTTTGTCCCTTCAGTCACTACTGGCCATTTCCCCTTCGAAACAGGAGGGTCATTAAGTGCTACAATTAGCACATCCACCATCCTGCCTACCATGACAGCTATTGATTTTCCATCTTGACACACTGGGGATCACCCCAGGCTCTGAGACAACCTGGCAGTGTCATTTCATCCAGGGCAACTGGTATTTTGGAACAAAACCCGACTTTTCATGAAACTAACTGGGGACCTGAGGCTCTGTCAGAGCTCACATCAGCACCCTGCTGTTAACATACCTTTTTCACCAAACTGATGGTGCAGGTGGGTGCTCAGGCTGGTTATGTGTGTATAGAGCCTTTTATGAGATTACCAGCATGCCTCTCTGTTTCAAAATCTCAGTCAACTGGAGGAAGGGAAGAGCCAACTGCTTTGCATACAAATTAAATTTCCCCAAACTTTAATTAAAATTGTTGTGTGAGACTGAAAATGTTTAGATAATTTATTGTTTCAGTCAATTTAACTGCCGGGCCTTAATCCTGTCTTGCAAAAGCCAATAAAACTCAGTTAAATGGTGGTGTTCCCACAAGACCTGGTCTGGTGCAAACCACCCTTTGAGGAGCTGCGATGCTGCACCTTGCCTGGGGGGGGGCTGGGACAGCTTAGGGGGGTGCTTCTCCCGGCTGCCTTCATCACCCCAAGCAGGGGAATGCTCCCTGGCTTGTACTGTGGACATTTATCAGAGCCAAATCCTCAAATAAATGCCTTGTGGTTTGCTAACAGGTCAGTACTGGTTTTACCACCGGTACCACGGATTTTCCTATCCCTGTAAGGCGCAGCCTGGAGACGTCACCGCGCCCGGCTCTGTCTGTAGTCTGCGTACATGATGTCGTGCTGTCCCCCCTCCAGCAAGCAGTGGTAGGTCTGAATCTCCTGCTCCAAGCGGCACTTGACATCCAGGAGGGTCTTGTACTCCTGGTTCTGGCACTCCATTTCCGCTCTTATCTCAGCCAGACGCTGCTCCACGCAGGAGATCTGGCTCTGGAGCTCGGCCAGGTATTTGTTGTAGCGACATTCGGTTTCTGCCAGGGAGGATTCCAGGTTTTCTTTCTGAGAATGGAAACAACACACAGGTACGTGGGTGTGCTGCGAGCTCAGCCTGTCTGGTGGCAGGCACGGCTCCGGCAGCGCGGCTTTCTGAGGAGACCCGGGGAGGCCGAGATGTGAATCCTAGTGGTGTCACCTACCATGGTGAGCTGGGCTTGCACGTTGATTTCCAAGGCCTGCAGCTGACGTCTCATCTCAGTGACCTGCTTGTTGCTTGATTCGATCTCCTGGCTGCTCGTGATGACCTCCAGATTCACCTCCTCCACCTGCAAAGTTAGAAAAGGGCAGCCCTCTCCTTACCTCAACTCAGCATCTCGTGCCAGGGGCTTCACCACACAGCCTGTGCACACCCCACAGTGCCCATCAGCATTTCCAAATCCCCCCAATTTACTCCACTGGGCCCTGTAAATATATATATAAATATATGGGGCCCTGTATATATAAATAAATAAATGGACATCCCAACAGCCCTTCTGCCATGAACAGAGAGCACTGGCAGCGGGCAGTAGAGTCAGGTGCTCAGCACATCCACCACAGCACTGCTGACATTGATGCCCAGGTAAATGTTCTCAGCCTCTTGCTTGGCCCTGCTCCCCACCAGCAGCGTGGGGCACAGCTCAGGTGTGTACCTTGCAGGCATACCACTGCTCAGTCTCCTTGCGGTTGCGCTCCATCAGCGTTTCATAGTGGCACCTCAGATCCTCCAGGATCTTCCTCAGGTCTGGTCCAGGGCAGGCGTTGACCTCCACGCTCACATCTCCAGTCGCCTGTTTCCTCAGACAGTTCATTTCCTGCAGAGAGTACACACACCCTGTCAGCAATATTCACTTTAGGGGGGGGTGGATTTTCCTTCTTTCTTATTATTTTGCCAAGAGGGACGATCTAACCTCCTCGTGGTTCGTCTTGAGGCAGCACATCTCCTCCGTGAGGGCCTCGCACTGCAGCTGCAGGTCGGTGCGGCAGCTGGCCAGCTGGTCCAGCACCGGACGCAAGTTGCAAATATCAGCGTCCACGTTTTGCCGGAGGCCACACTCAGTCTCGTACCTTAAGGCACAGCAACAAAGACAGGTCAGTGTGACAGGACATGGCAGTGACCCTGGAATTGGGTTCATGGGGAAACAACTTTGGAATGAGTTCTTCTTTTGCCTCGGGCACGCGATGCCGCAGGGGTGGCCAAGGATTTCCACGCCGCTCGCAGTGAGCTGTGCTTGACTGCAGCAGCGTGACAGGCAGTGCAAGGATGTCCCCAACACTGTCACACATCTGCCCTTCCACTGGGAACCCCTCGGTCCAGCACAGGACTGTACTCACTTCACCCTGAAGTCATCAGCAGTCATCCTGCTGTTATCGATGTTCAGAAGGATTTTGTTGGTCTCCATGGCTGCACAGAGGATCTGTGAGAGAAAATGCAGGAGAGAGAGGGGGAGAGATTTGGGTTTGTGGTTTCCTTTGTCTTCCCTGGAGGAAACACCTACCTGGGGGTCATGCAGCCTGTATAATGGTTCTGTATACTGGGAATATTGATCAGTTAGATGGCATCACCCTGGGGAAACCTGCGTGCCAGCCTGGTGAAGCAGGTTCAGCTCCCTGTAATGCAGCGTCCTCACCCCTCCAACCACCCCTCATGAATCACTTTGTCCTTCCTCAGCACCTCCAGAGTCCTGGTCTCACCCTTTGACGTTGGTCTATCCACATGCACAAGCAAAACCCAAAGAAAGACCAGATTTCACCTGACAAACAGTGACTTACCTGGTTTTGAAGGTCTTCGATCTCCTTATGAAAACAGCTGTAGTCCCGTGGCTCACAGCTGGGCCCTACCTTGGCGTACCACTCCCTGATCTTGCACTCGAGGTCGGCGTTGTCCCCCTCCAGAAGTCGCACCTTATCCAGGTAGGAGGCCAGGCGGTCGTTGAGGTTCTGCATCGTCGCCTTCTCATTGTTAGCAAAGAAGATCCCATCACCGCAGCCGGTGACAGCCCTGGTGAAGCCACCAACACCACGAGTGCACATGCCTCCACCGCTGAATCCGAGGGCAGAACAAGCCCTCTGGGCAGCTCCAAAGCTCCCACCAGCAGCGCTGTTGGTGCTCAGCTGCTTCCCAAGAAACCCCTCACTTAAACTGCCACCAGAAAAATTGCCAGCCGCACCGCCTAAGTCATAGGCAGCGTATCTTCCCGAGGAGGTGGAGGAGACCTTCCTTCCACTCCCAGCTGCAGAGCTGCCTGCGCTGCCTCTGCCCTGGGAGCAGGCAGTAACGACCTGCCTGACGGCACAGCTCATTGTGAAGGCGCGAGGATGCGACGCGGAGCCCAAGGCAAGCTGCACAGGTCGCTGCAGCATCCAAATGTGCTCCCTCTGTCCCCACAGTCCTGTATTTATACCATCCCTGGTGGATGCTGCCACCAGAGAATGGCTGTTCTTCCTCCCTGTGACCTGGCTAGTACTAATTTATTATATTTATTTTTTTTCCAACTGGAAATATTTCCCCAAAGGCGTTTGTCTCCAGAAATCCCACAACAGAAAGATGCTTTGGTTAACAGAAGCGTGCTTCAAAACTACATCAAAAATGTTACTTCCTGAATCATCAGGTCTGACTTGTGATGACAACTCAACAAGTGACACAAAAAACCCCGACGATACCCGAGAGTGCCCGGGGAATGAAACATTACGGCAATTACCCATCCTGCATGTGGGTGAACCTACCCAGAAAGTGAATGCTGTGGGAAAGCTGTCCTATCTGACAGCCTGTTCGACCCCTTGGTCACCAGAACTGAGGGTGTCCCCTCATCCAGCTGCCTCAGGGGCCCTGGGGCCAGAGCCAGGAGACCACCCTGGACCATGCTGCCCCTCAGTGAGGGGTTGTCCCAACCTACGTGGCCATGGGTTGAGTGAGAACATGCTGGTGTGAGACCTGGAAATGCTCTTCCAGGGAAGGGCTGCTCTCGGTGCAGCAGGGATTCAGGGGTTGTTTGCATGCATCACAACATCCCCTCACAGAGGGGAGATCTCCCCCTGTCTACTGTGCTGCTTTTGGGCATAGAATCACAGAATCATCATGCTTGGAAAAGACCTTCAAGATCATCAAGTCCAACCATCAGCCCTGCACCACCATAACCTCCAAACCATCTCCCAAAGAACGTCATCTACTCATTTTTTTGAGCAGATCCAGGGATGGCGACTCCATCACCTCCCTGAGCAGCCTGGTCCAACACTTCACCACTTTTGGGGAAGACATTTTTCTGCATATCCAATCTGGTAGACACAATACTCAAATATTCATCCAAACCGAAAGAAGAAATGCTACCTCCTGAGTACCAAAAGTTACAGCTCGGTATGAATGTTCACCCAAGGGAGGACAGGAACATGGGGTGCTGGTAAGGTTTCTGGAGCAGTAACATCGAGAATTTCAGGAGCCACCTGACCCTCTACATGTCTGACCCATCTCCCACCAGCACTGGGAATTCTCCAGGTGCAATCTAGGAAAAAGACGTGAAATTTAGAAAACACACAAGAAAAGATCTTTTAAAAAGAATGAAAAAAGGGGAGTTAACATCTATTTTTAGTCTTGGAATGCTGTATTGAGGGAGTAGGGAAATAATTATGATGTTTTGTCACCTGAATCTTTCCTTTTATTAATAATATTAACACAGCCGAGCTAATAGGGGCTGACTTCCAGCCGTGCGTCGCCCAGCTTTGGTGCTGGCATCCAGGTCGCCCAGACACGTCCCACAGAGGCTGCGTCAGCGCAGCCCGGGTCAGAAACACTGTTTGTGCCATTTGGGGAAGTTCATTAGTCTTGATTTTATCTTGACACCGCAAATCCAGAAGCCCTTAAATGTGGGGTGGATTCAGTGTATGTCCACCCTTCGTTGCATCCATAATTAGCGAGTGAAGCTGTGCCGTGGGGCCGTGGCACTCCCCACTGGTGGTGAGATCCTGAGAGGATGCTGAGGCATGGGCAGGAGTGGGCACTGTGGTGTGGAGCTCAGAGCATCCCTGCAGCTGCTCTTGCTGCCTGACCAGGAGTGAGTGGAGAGCAGAACTGGTCAGCATCTGCATTTTTCTGTAGAAGGACTGCAAGAGTAATCAGAATCATAGAATCAGACTGGTCTGGGTTGGGAGGGACACAAAGGATCATGGAATTCCACAGGCAGGGCCACCAACCTCCAGGCCTGGAGATGGACAAGGTCACCCAGGGCCCCATCCAACCTGGCCTTGAACACCTCCGGGCTTGGGGCATCCCCCACCTCTCTGGGCAGCCCCTTCCAGCCCCTCACCACTCTCTCCATGAAGAACTTCCCCTCATCTCCAACCTGACCCTTCCCTCCTCCAGCTTCAATCCATCCCCTTGTCCCACCACTCTCTGCCCTTGTGATAACCCAATTCCCCTCCTGTCCATACACTCCGTTGAAGCCCTGGGGGGCTGCAGTGAGGTTCCCCCACAGCCTTCTCTTCTCCAGGCTGACCCAGCCCAGCTCCCTCAGCCTGTCCTCACAGGGGAGCTGCTCCAGCCCCTGAGCATCTCCGTGGCCTCCTCTGAGCCCTCTCCAACAGCTCCACATCTCTCTTGACTTGGGGCCTAGCTCTGGACGCAGGACTACGGATGGGGCCCTCAAAGACAGAGCAGAGGTCAAGTTCACGTATAATTCAATTCAGAAATGTGTAGATCTTTGATATTCAGTAAGAGAAACTATAATACTAATGATGGAGGCTTGACTGATAACCTAGCAGAGATGTCAGCATTTCTCCCTCACTTCTTGAACTTCAGAGCTCGATGTAGGCCTCTGGAGCCAGCAGTAATACGAATGAAGGAGAGTAATTTCAGACTTGATTTTTCTGGATTTGTGAGATCTTCATGACAGCTTTTTTCCTTTCCTGAATTTAAATCTTTATGAAAACCAGCTCTTGCTTTTACACCCGAGCACAGACCTGCCAGCGGTCACAGTCCTCATTTCACTAACAGAGATTTCCATGTTTCCATGAGCAGATCTGGTAATGATGGTATCTACATACGTAATGGAAGGCTTTTTTCTAGAATTAACTTTTAATGGCTTCCAGACCGGAGTCTGCAGAGGGAAAGTTGCTCAACCACAGCCTTGTAGCCAGCCAGGGGCACTGCTACCGGTGAGCCGTCCTTGGTTGACTCGGGAGCCCCTCGCAGACGGCGTTATGCCCAAGGGAGTGAGAGGAGGAGGGAGATGATGGCTCACAAGGATTTCCCAGCAGGCATTTCAGATTCAGCACTGCAAGCCCAGTGAGGAAAAATTACTACTTCGAGTAACAAATGAGTAGAAAAGCCTCCCCAGGGCAAAGGTGCTGTTCCCATTTAATCAGCTTTGTAAAATGTCGAAAGGAATTATACTTCAGCTTGGAAACTGCTTCCTGTGGTGTGCTCTGGGGAGAGCAGGGTGGTTGGAGAGGATGGGCATGGTGGCTTTATTCCCAAGGGTTGGTCTACTGTGCCAAATGATCAGGTTCAAAAAAGCAGTGGAAAGGAGACAGAAAGAGCAGGTTTCCCCAGAGGGAAACCTGTGGCTGACTCATGAAGGACAGAAAGTACAATGTGCCCCCAAGAGGGAGGTAGAACCATGGAATCACAGAATCCATTGGATTGGAAGAGACCTTCATGACCATCAGGTCCAACCCCAGCCTGACCCTGCCCAGGCCGCCTCTAGCCCATGTCCTTCAGCACCTCATCTCTTGGCCTTTCCAATCCCTCCAGGGATGGGGACTCCACCACTGCCCTGGGCAGCCTGTTCCAACCCTGATAACCCTTTCAGGGGGGAAATTCTTCTCATGTCCAACCTCAACCTCCCCTGGTGATCCAGAATTTCACGTTATTACAAACATTCCCTGAGTCAGCAGCTATTTTCCTTCTCCAGAGAACTTCCCTGCAGACCTGGTGACTCAGACACGACACCAAAGCCTCTCATGCTGCGGTGCCCAAGCCGCTGTCCACCACCACCACCCCTGTGACTGCCAGCCTCAGCGAAGCACCAGGGAGTGCCAGGGAAGGGAAGCTCAGTGCCAGGTGCTGCCTGGCATCCAGCTCTGGTTTCTGCACATCCCTCCAGCCATGTCAGGAGATCCCGATGCAGAAAGAGACAACTACAGACAGCCCTGGCTCCTGTCTGCTCCATGTCAACTAAATCCCAGCGTTTCACCTACTGAAAATTCTTGTGTTTGCTATTTACAAAGTTTTTCTTATCAAGTTATTGATGCAATTGTTCTCCCTCTCCTTTTCTGCAGGTTATTGGCTGTGCTGGAACCCATCTCCATCCCAGTGATGACACCAGGTGCTCCAGGGTTCTGATCCCAGCCTTGCAAATCACTGTAAGCAAATTGGCTTCTCCAAGTCTCAATTTCATGCTTTGTGGGAGGGAAGCAGTAATAACAGTAATCCTCCTTCTCGAGGGCATTGTAAAATCAACTGTCTGATGCAAACATGGAGATGTAAAGATTGGAAGCATGATACTCATTTTAAGTGTTATTCATCATAAGTGTTCTTGCTGTTATACATCACACTTGACACTGGTGCATCCTACGTATTTCACTCGGTGTCTGATGATGAAACACCCTTCTAGGACATGCTTGGCTTTCCCTTTTTTTCAGTTTTGCTGCCCATTAAGTTTCCACCATTGTGCCCTGAGGACTGGCTTCTGTAACTCCCTGTCGAATCCCAACAAAGCTTTCGTTCTTGGGATCATGTCTGGCAGAAATTGGGAGAAAAACTCTCCAAACCTGGAATTTTTCCATCTCTTGGGTGTGATAATTTGTCCTTTTCATGGATACAAACTGTATGTAGCAAAGAGTAATAAGAAAAGATGAATTGCCTGATAGTTTTGTGGTATTTCTGTCTTTGGAGTACTGTAGTGTAAGGCAGTGGTAACAGGGTTATGCACAGTTGTACACAGAATTTAAACTCTTTTCATTGATGCAAATATGTGTTGGTGAATAAGGAAAACACCAGGTAAGATCCTCCCAGTGGGACTGAACCA
Organism: Heliornis fulica; assembly: GCA_013399135.1. NCBI lineage: Eukaryota > Metazoa > Chordata > Aves > Gruiformes > Heliornithidae > Heliornis > Heliornis fulica. The sequence continues at coordinate 4,526 of VXBZ01010912.1, read as the reverse complement.
ACTGGTGGCAAACCTGGGCTTTCCATCTCTGCTCCCAGTCATTGTCCCAGCTCCTCGCTGGTATTTCTGGCCGTTCCTGCTGATGGATGTAAATGGGTGTCACTGGGTGACAAATATCACAGATAACAAAATATGCTTCTTGATAAATCCCTCTCTTGTGTCCTTTTGGCTGCACCATTGGCTGTGCCTTCCTGTACCTCCAGCAGAGCCAGATACTCTTGGACTGACATCTTTCAGCCTCCTACTTATATTTAATCCATAAACTGTGGTTTTCAGAGAGCCTCTTTGTATTCACATCCTTGGGGCATTCTGCAGATGGCTCTAGATTTTAAAAGGTGCCAACCACAACTGAACTATAGATGGAAAAAAATCCCCACCTTTGAGTTTAACCAGAACTTCAGCCTGGAGAAGAGAAGGCTGCAGGGGGACCTCACTGCAGCCCCCCAGGACTTCAAGGCAGCGTATGGACAGGAGGGAATCGGGTTTTCACAAGAGCAGAGAGTGGTGGGACAAGGGGATGGGTTGAAGCTGGAGGAGGGAAGGGTCAGGTTGGAGATGAGGGGAAGTTCTTCATGGAGAGAGTGGTGAGGGGCTGGAAGGGGCTGCCCAGAGAGGTGGGGGATGCCCCAAGCCTGGAGATGTTCAAGGCCAGTTTGGATGGGGCCCTGGGCAACCTTGTCCAGCTCTAGGCCTGGAGGTTGGTGGCCCTACCTGTGTCAGGTGGGTTGGAACTCCATGCTCCTCGGTGTCCCTCCCAACCCAGACCAGTCTGATTCTATGATTCCAGCCTGGACCTGTGCCCATTGCCATGGTCTGAGCTTGATGCTAAAGGATGTTTTTTCTTGCTCCAGTTTTTATTTTTGAGGTGGCTCTAGCTCACCTGGCTTGGAGGAGGTCCTCTTTCTGCAGGGAAGGTCTGTCAAGAGGCACGATACAGCCAATGAACTCTGCACTCTGGTCTGTGTTTCTCTTCCTGTTCTGTAACATCTCAGAAGTTACACAGACCGATAACATCTCCTCACATTCCTTTTTCTGGAAAGACCTGGCAAGTTCCCCACTTCTTCGATCACCCTCCCTCTCCTCTGCTTGTCGTGTCATGCCCAGCATGACATCAGACACCCTCTCCCAGAGGCTTGGCTGGCCAGGGAACGTGCCTTTGTAATTGTCCAGCACAGACTGTGGTGGAGCACAGGAGGAGAATGAATCACCAACAATAATCCAAGAGACAAACCTGATCAACTGCAGCCACACAAGCTCCTTGTGCATCATTATGAGCAAAGGGAAGGTGATTCACTCCAGACAGTCACCTTTCCCTCTTGCCTGAGGGAATCTGTGCTCTTGAGGTGGGTGATGACCACGGTCTGTGATCAGGCAGAGTTCCTGAGTGCTGCTAGCCAGAAAGCATGAGGTTGGATCCAAATAATTCCATCAGGATTTGGGGGTCTGATTTCCTCTCCTTGCAAGCCCACAAGACACATCTGGTGAGTGTGTGACCAGCGCAGCATCCTCTGATGCCACGCCAGGAGGGGAGAGGGCAAGGCCAGATGTGGTACCCAGCTGCCCAAACCTGGCTTGTGGACTTGTCCAGCATATGGTACCTCACTTGGGTACTTAGGAAGGATCTCAGCAGTGATCTCCTAGATGTCTCTAAGACATTATTTCTACTCATCCCTCCTCAGATTAAGCAATGGTTCCTTTAGAACCTGTTAAATGCAGCCCTCCAGGCAACATGAAAAGACCCATGTGATGTTTTTGTACAATGTAGCTCACAGTGTGGTTTAAAGACAGCCAAACAAGACACAAGGCATGGATGTGTAAGATGTGCCAACCACTCTGAGCTCTGCTCCTGTGTTGGAATGGACACCTGGCAGCTGTTGTCTTGCTGAAGTCATTTAAGTTCAACGTACAGGAGAAAGTGATTCGTTGTGAAACCAAGTCAGAGAACTGAACTTTACTTTGTTTGTTGGGTGGCACACTGACCTCAAACATCATCCTTACACCATGCCTCCATTTCACCTCAAACATCAAACCTTTCTGGTCGGTGTCTTGGTCAGGGCCGTGTCTTTAGGAGCAATGACCTCAGTGACAAAGCTGTCTCAGCTTGGGTTTGTTTGCTCCCACATCCCTCCGTTCCCCTCCTCTTGCTCCTTCTTGTGGTTGCTCAGGACTTCCCCTGGCAAGAGCACACAACCCTGAGGCTTTGGGAGATCAAGTATCAGTGACAGACAAGTCTGCAGCTGCACAAACAGGGAAAAAGCTTTATTAAAGGTGTACAGAGTGCACGACGGCACGCGCGTGAAGTGAGGGTGAGACAGGACCGGAGGAAGGAAGCTGACAACTCTGATGCCACAACCCCATCACATCCAGCCTCAGCTCCCCCCTCCCCAGAGCCTGGGGTGGAGGGTCCGTGGCTGTCCTAGCGGGTGGTGAGCGCCACCTGCTCCCGGGAGGAGACCACCTTCCCGTCCTGCACCTCCTCAACGATCGTGCGGACCTGGCGGGAAGACGTCACGCCTGCGAAGGGAAACCAGGGGAGGATTATTCAGGGGACAGGAAGGAGGTGAATGAGGAGGAAGGGTGTGGAACACCGTCCTTGAGGACAGGCTGAGGGAGATGCGGCTCTTGAGCTTGGAGGAGACTGAGGGGTCACCTCATTAATGTCTATCAATATGGAAAGGGTGAGTGTCAGGAGGATGGAGCTCAGTGATGGCCAGGGACAGGACAAGGGGAAATGGGTCGAAGCTGGACTAAAGGAGGATCCATGTGAACATCAGGAGAAACTATTTCCCTGTGAGGGCAACAGAGCCCTGAGACAGGCTGCCCAGAGAGGTTGTGGAGTCTCCTCTGGAGACATTCAAGACCAATCTGGACACGTTCCTGTGTGATTTAATCACGGTGACCCTGCTCTGGCAGGGGGTTGGACTGGGTGATCTTTGGAGGCCCCTTTCAACTCCTGACATTCTGTGACTCTGAATTTCTTATTAGCTATTCCATATTCTAAAGGAAGAGGCTCTGGAAAATGCTGTTCCAAGCCACCCTACATTGTCCAGGGATAGGGGGAGCCAGGCTGATGCAAAGGGTCCAGAGGCCAAAGGCACACTGCCTGAACTTGTGGTGCCGCTGGATTTCTCCAGGCTGTGTAGACATAGAGCAGCTACTCAACCACAAGACCCACTTTGGGGAATCCCCTTCCTGACCACCTCTCCATGGTTAGCAGCTGTGAGATCCACACAAGCTCTCGACTGCTGTCACCCCACCGGTGTGACAGCTGCTCTAAAAGCAGGTCTCAGGGGTGTCTGTGACGAGTGAGATGGGTTCTTACTGTCTCTGCCAGAGTGCGGGGACATCGCGGAGGAGTACTGGGAAGAGATGCTACAAGAGAAGGAGAAAACAAAGAGAAATTAGGGACAAAATCCATTTTTGTTGTTTCACAGACTCTGTATTCAGGGACGAGGAAAAGTCTCACAGTGGCTGAAAATGCCACCTCTCTTCCCTGCTCAGTGTGTCACAAAGGGGACACTGCCCTGCCGCAGTGACCGCTGCCCGATTCAGCATCTCACTGCAGGCAGACAGCGGGCACAGAGCCCCTGGGCATCCACAGCTACCACAAACCCCCAGAGCTGAGTTCCCAGACAGCAGGGACCCACCCCACCCCCCATAAGAAGCCCTTCCACCTACTGGGCGTCCTCTCCCTCCAGCAGCCGGCGGTAGGTGGAGATCTCCTGCTCCAGGCGGCACTTGACGTCCAGGAGGACCCTGTACTCGTGGTTCTGGCGCTCCATGTCGCAGCGCAGCTCGGCCAGCTGCTCCTCCACGCTGGTGATCAGCCCCTGCAGCTGGGCCAGCTGCGTGCCGTAGCGGGCTTCCGTGTCGGCCAGGGTGCCCTCCAACGCCGCTTTCTGCGGGCAGAGGGTATGGACACGCTCAGGGGGGCACAGAGGGTGAAGGGATGGGAGTGCCCGTGCACACCCTGCCCCTGGGTGCCCCTGGGTGCCCCTGGGTGCCCCCCGCCCCTCGTACCGTGCTGAGCTGGGACTGCAGGTCGATCTCCAGGCTCTGGATGGTGCGTCGCAGCTCTGTGATCTCCGTCTTGCCGCTCTGAAGCTGCTCCGTGTTGATGGCCACCTCCCGGTTCAGCTCTTCCGTCTGCAACCAGGCGAAGCCGCTGCAGCGCCGGGCAGCGGGCGCAGCCTCGGGCCCACCCGCCGCCGCGCTGCCGCCAGCCAGCTCACCTTGCTGAAGAACCACTGCTCGGCGTCCCTGCGGTTCTTGTCGGCCAGGCTCTCGTACTGCTCCCTCATCTCAGCCAGGATCTTGGTCAGGTCGATGCCAGGGGCAGCGTCCATCTCCACGCTGATCTCTCCACCCACCTGCCCGCGCAGGGCATTCATCTCCTGCCACGAGAGAGACACATGATGGGCATCAGGGTGACACCGCTGCGTCCCCGCGGTGCCCAGCTTCTTGTCTGCACCCGGGATGAGAATCCCACAGCCCTTCTCCTGGTGATGGTTTCCCTCTGCCCCCCC
>VXBZ01010910.1:4325-15492 GCA_013399135.1 Heliornis fulica | reverse complement strand
GGGGGGGAGGATGTCTCTCGGCCACCTCGGGGTCCCTCCCACACCAGCACCAGTCCCTTCCCTACAGGCAAGTCCTCCAGGCCCAGACACGGCTCCCAGCAGGTTAAAACGGTTCCAGTTGACGTTGGAACTGGAGGGCAGAGCAGCTGCTCTCCCTGGCCAGAGCCTCCACCAGCCTCAGGGCTCCACTCATCCCATGTCTCATCCCTGATCTCCAAGAGCCCCATGGAGCTGCAGACCAGCTCCACCTCGGCAGAGACCCCCCTCCCAGCATGCTCGAAGCCCACACAGACCAGTAAGCGCTGCAGGCAGCGGGAAGACTCCAGGCACACGGTGCTGCCACAGGAGCCCTGTGACCTGATCCCAGCAGCCTCTGCCCCTTCCTCACCTCCACAAGCACAGCCCCCTCCTGCCTCAGGGGGGACCCCCGGGTCACATTCACTTTCGGTTACACCCCTGCTAAATGCAGGGGGATACTGGGGAGAAGAGGGAGCCCCCACCACAGGGGACAGGGGTGGGAGCAGCCCCGGTAAAGCAGCCCCCGGTTTACATGTGCTTTGGGTCACACAATCCTACACACACACTTGTCGAGCCAGCTCCAAGCATCCCACCCCCCCTGCCACCCCTCCTCCTCCTCACCCGAGCTAGTGGGGTGGTCACAACACCGCAGGACCACTCGATGGCACCCTCGCAGGTCTCTCTTCGAGCCCGCAGCTCCGGGTAGGACAGCGCTGCCACCAGAGCCCCCGGTGGCCTCAGGCTGAGTATGGCACAGTCCCCTTTAACATTCACCGCGGGAGGCCCTCAGAGCTTCACCCTCCCGAGCGAGTCACAGGCTGCAGAGGACTTCAGGGAGCTCGTCTTTGCAGGAAGACGGTGCCTCTCCCAGCTCTGGATGTGCAATTAAAAGAATCAACTAGAAACAGTCTCAGACCAAGCACGGTCCTGAGCACGATTCGTTCCTTCCAAGTGTGCAGATAAAAGTGCAAATATGCATTTGATGGTTTTTTTTTTGTTTTTTCTCTAGTGAGGAAGCTCTGGTGCATTTTAGCTGCCAACAATCTTGAAGACCAGACCAAGAAAAAAGCTTCCAGAGATTTCAGCTTCTCTTTGCTACATGGTACCTTAAAGTCACAGTTCTCTTGCTTACTGCCTGCAGCCCCAGGCTCGGTCCTGCTCCCAGCTGCGGCAGGTAGTGGAATGTTGGTGTGGATGAGTTAGATGCTTCAGGGAAGGAGGACAAACAAAAAAAAAAACCCAGGTTACAATCCTATACATGAATGTCACTTCGGGGGAGAAAGGGCCCTCTTCAGTTCTGTGGTGCGGGGTGTGAGCTGTGGGGATTGCTCCTGTCCGAGCCGCCCGCGGCGAAGAGCAAGGGGGCACTGTCGGTAGCGGTTCCGCTGGGACGGGGACCCACCGCGCTGCTGTCGTTGCCCGCCAGGGACCCGTAGCAGCCGGAGCACTGAGGGGTGGCCAAGCTGGGAGGAGAGACAGAGACACAGGGGCGGGTTCTTAGAGGAAGGGTTTGGCTGCAGCTTGGCCCTGCTGGTAGGGAAGCCTCCATGGCACCTCCAAGTCTGGTACAAGATTCAGTGTCAGGAGTTGGAAGGGACCCTGATAGGTCATCGAGTCCAACCCCCCTGCCAGAGCAGGGTCATCTAGAGTAGATCACACAGGAACGTGTCCAGATTGGTCTGGAATGTCTCCAGAGAAGGAGACTCCACAACCTCTCTGGGCAGCCTGGCCCAGGGCTCTGGCACCCTCATGGTGAAAAGGTTCCTCCTTATATTAAGATGGAACCTCGTCTGCTCCAGCTTGGACCCGTTGCCCCTTGTCCTGTCACTGGACATCCCTGAGAAGAGCCTGGCTCCATCCTCCTGACACTCACCCTCGACATATAAACATTAATGAGATGACCCCCCAGTCTCCTCCCAGCTCCAGAGCCCCAGCTCCCTCAGCCTGTCCTCACAAGGAAGATGTTCCACTCCATCATCTTGGTGTCCCTGTGCTGGGCTCTGTCAAGGAGTTCCATGTCCTGAAGAGCACCAGGTCCTACAGCACTAAAGCCCTGGCCAGGCACAGGGCTCTTGGGTTTCCCCATCAGCTTTACTGGGGACACCTGACCGTTCCCCCAACACACACCAGGTCTCCCTGGAGCACTTTGTCTCCACTGGCTCCCAGAGCCCACATCCCACCCAGGACATCACCACCTTCCTCTTTCCAGGCAGAAGCTCCTCTGAGAGGACATTTAGGAGCTCTCTGCTCCCAGAGCAGAGGGAGGATCTCCAAGACCAACCCTCCTGCCCATAGGATGTTTCTACCTGTGAGCACCCAGTGCAATACCCACCAGGTCCAAGCAGGTCCCCTCTGTCTAAGAAGGGATATCTCCTTGTTTCCATCCCTATCTGCAGCTCACAAGCTCAGCCAGAAGGCTCCTTGCCCACCAAGAGCTCTGTTGCTTCCACCCAGGAGAGCAGAAGAGCAGCAGAGCTTTCCCCTGCCCAGCCCCAGACTTACCCTCCTTCCCTGGCCCCAAGCCGTGAGAGGTCGTCGTCGCTGTCGTAGCGCCTGGGATTGTCGAAGAAGTAGGCTCTGGAGCTGTAACTGTGACTGTTCACCATCCCTGCTGGAGTCTGGGCAAGAGAAAGAAGTCAAGCCAGAAGCAAGATGTTCTTGACAGTCTCCCTAAAGGCCCTGTGCCCCCACCCCAGCACCTCAGAGCTGGAGGAGTACTCCAGCAGCTTGCTCAGACCTACCAGGTTCTGGCTGCGTCTCTGGGCGCGGAAGAACAGCACCACGAACGTCGTTGGCACCAGCTCCCAGAGGAAGAGGACCACTCCAAACACCACGTACTCCTCACTGCTCACATCCACATGCACCTGTGGGCACAAGGGAGAGGTCTCCATATCACCCATACCAGGGCTACACAGGTCCCAAAGCCAGACTGGTGACCCTCACCCAACCACGGGTTGGCCAGGGAGGTTGTGGTAGCCCCATCCCTGAAGTGTTCAAGGCCGGGTTGGGCTTTGGGCAATCTGGACTAGTGAAGGTGTCTCTGCCCATGGCACAGGATGGGCTTTGAGGTCCCTTCCAGCCCAGAGGATTCTGTGTCTCCTGTTCCTAAGGAGGTTGGTCTCTTCAGTGTGCTGCCAGGACACTTCTCCCTCCTTCCCTCCCCACACCCAGGGCTCTCCCTTGCAGGCAGCCATGCATCACTCCTCTGCTCTAGTTGTCTTCTTCCTCCTCTCCCCCAAAAGAAGAGGTGGAGGGGTGTAATTGAGGAGCACAGCAGGGAATCCCTCCTGAGGTAGCAGCCAGGTTGAGAGGATTCAGGTTTGCTCTGGTGGAGACAGCAAGCAGGGCTTCTGGAAGCAGAAAGCCAGCTCACCTGTGGACTCAGCTCAACAGACACCCCTCCAGACCCCCCCTTTCCTGCACAGCAGAGTAACCACCTCTGACTGGGGGTGACAGCCACTGACCTTGTCTGAAAGGTTGTCCCAGCCATAGTTAAAAGGACCAGGAACATTGTCTGGAGATATGGCCACAGCCACCAGGTTATAGCAAGCCCTTGAGGAATACAGAAGAGCGACTACAGATCCCACAAGAATAGCCTGGCAGACAGATGTTCCCTGGAAGAGGAAAAAAAACCCACAACAGGTTTAATCCAGATCTTCCCACAGAGCTGCAACCCCCCCACCCACCCCCCTTCAACACATGAGGAGCTGCACAAGCAAGAATGACCTAGAACATTTGCATGTTGTTGCTAAAATATTCAGAGCTGGTTAAGAGCTTCCTCGTGTGAGGAGTTCACTGCAGGAGCAGAGCTGTGCAGCCAGTGTCACCAGGGAGTGGAGAGGACCTCCATGCTCAGGGTCTTACTGGTCAGCTTCAGGCTGGTAGTCCCAGAGACACTGTCCCACCCACTGTCCTTCTGCAGCAGTCTCCAAGAGGAGAGACAACCACCATGAGGAAGAGTCACCCTGCTGTTTCCACACCCTGATCACTCTCTACAGCAGAGATGGTCTCCTGGCTGGCTGACCCCGCAGCAGTGAACATCTGCAACATCTGGCCAGGAAAGAAGCTCAAATATTTGGGGTGGACAACTGAGACCAGGCAGAAAGACCCAGTGCTGCTTGGGACAAGCCAGGCTTTGTGCACATGGAGCATGGTGCTAAAGGGGGGCTAGATGTTGGGGGACCTCTGCCTCCTGCTAGCTGTGCTGGTGAAGAGCTGCTGCCTGCACTGCAGTGCAGTCACAAGCATGGCTGCAAGAGGCACCCTGGACAGTGAGCCATGGGACAGGAAGCAGCTCTTAGATCTGCAAGTGTCTGGCTCTTCACTAAATACACCCATGAAGGCTTTTAATAGCTACTGGTAACCACAGCAGAAGCTGGGAAGTGGGCAGACAAGCAGGTCTCAGCAGCTGACTCCTTTGTTCTCAGGAGGACAGTCTGCTCAGGAGGCTCCTCTCCTCCACCTGCCCAAAGCCCAGCTGTGTTGTCTCTTTCCCTGGCTTTCCAGTGCTTGCTCAAGGCAGCGCGCAGGAAGAGAAGGGGTGGGAGTGCTACTGATGCATGAGCCCCCCTTGATACCACCAATGAGCCCTTGGCTTTCAGGGCAGCAGAACAAGAGGCAGAGAGGCAAGTGGAGCAAGTCTGCAGCTGACAGGGCCCATGGTAGAGGATCTGGCAGCAGCTCAACAGAGCTGCCTCCTCCTCAAGCATCAAGTGGTTCAAGCCTTCCTGCCTTCAGTGGAGGCAGGGGTCACACCCTAGCTGCCTTGCTTTGAGTCAGCAGGTTCACAGCTGGAGTTCAGGAGGCAGGACAACTCTTTCCAGGCATTTCTCTAAGATTTCTGATATTCCCCACCCTACTCTAGAAGCTCCTCCACAACACACAGTCAGGAGATGCCTCCAAGACACGGAAGGGAGGTGGCAGTTTGAAGGCAAGGGGCCTTCAGAAGACAGAGCAGTCTTCTCTGGAGCATGTTGTACAAGAGCAGAGCTCTAGGGGCAGCCTCAGGCACATCACCAGAGGAACTCCTGCATTCCTAAACTACTGCAAGGTGAACCTGGTAAGTGTCCACAGCCAGTGGGCTGGGATCTGCAGCCTCCATGGACAGCTGAGCCAGGCAGCCCTGGCTTTAAGCCATGTAAGGTCACCAGACTGCAGGGACACGGTAAGAAAGGTCTGTGCAGGAGGCCAGAGCCCCCAGGAAAGAGGGGAGTGAGCACATGACATGAGCTGTACTGCTGGGAGGAGATAACATGCAGCACTTCCCTGTCCTCAGTGCCTGCAGAAACCACATCTGCACTTCCTGCCCAACCTGCAAGGGCGCTCCTACACCTGGAAAGCAGCTCTGAAGTCTCCAAAGCTGCAGACACTGTGTTCCCCTGAAACACACAGGGTGGGCCCTTCATTCCTACAGCAGGATGAGGCACTCTGCAAGTGGGGAAGGAGTCCAAGAGCTGCCACCTTCCCCCTGGAAGGAGTATTCAGGTACGAGCAGCTCGGGTGCCGCTTGGCCAGCGCTCCTGGAGTAAGGACACAGAGTTGGGAATCCAGCTGGAGAAGCTCTTACCTACCTTAGACTCGAGGTAGACATTTGCTGAAGACATCTTTCCCAGTTTACACATGCAGCAAGCCAGGGAGATGGCACAGAGGATGAAGAGGCTGTCGTTGACTAGGGCACGGGCAAGGACCGTCCACCTGAGCTGGTTCTCCGGGACCTCGCCGTGGATCAGCATTGCACAGGTCAAGTTCACAACCAAGAAGAGGAGGCTGGTGAGTATGGAGCCCAGGTACAACAGGACCCTGGAGAAATGGATGGAGGGGGTGATAAAAATGAAAAAAAAACCACCCAAGACAACTCTGCACCAGCCTCCTGCCTCATCAAGGAGAGCCCTTTAAGATCTACTTGTGGTGAGGCTCAGCCACTCCAGGAGTTTCAGGGTTGTGTTGACAGGGCAGGTCTGCAGAGCTCTGAGCTGCTCTTGTAAGCAGTCAGGAGTTACAGGACTGCTCTCCTGACATGTTCTTATCTGGCAGGTTTGAAGTGTGGCTCTGGCTCTGCATTAGCTTCAGTCAATAAGCAGTGAGTCATCACAGCCACTGTCACTTCGTGGGAAGCCACCAGAGCGGGTGTCCCGGGACGTGGGTAGGGAGCACATGGGCTGCACAAGCAGGGGGGTCTCCTACTGCTCAAGACTTACCCTATGGATCTTTACTGGGGTGGGCCAGCTCAGCACAGCCTCCAGAGGTCCTGGAGGCCAGCTGCACCAGGACACTGCTGATGCATGGAGGCATCCTCCACATGCTTCAGCTTCCCCACCCCCACCCCCGAAGCTGCCAGTCCTCTCCAGGGCACAGCACCAATCTGCTGTCAGATTATAGCTAGGTAGGACATCAGGTCTGGCCCATCTCTGGGGTCAGATATTCCCATTCCCAGCAGATCACCTTAACCAGCTTTAAAGGGAACATCAGCCAAGCATCACTTACTTGTACTTGTTGAATTCAGCTGCACATTTCACTTTGAATATCACCTGGGGGAGAGAGTTGCACAGCATTACTCAACAGGGCCTACAGAGCTCCTTCAGGGTGAGGAAGGGTACAAGAGGGAAGCCAGCATCCACCTGGACAGCTGAGGACTCCAGGTTACATGCCAAGCCTTGCACAAAAGGTTGGTGGCATTCTTTCTCCTAGAGCCAAGCCCAAACCCAGGTGTTCAACAGGCACAGAGCAATTTCTGTTGGAAAAGACCTTTAAGGCTGAGTCCAACAATTAACCAAGCACTGCCAAGTCCCCCACCAAGCCTAGAAACATGTTTAATATCCCATGTGACAAGGACTTAACACCAGACCCAAGGTCTTCAAGACAAGTTGTTGAGCACTCAGTCACCACACATTCAGAGATCCATCTGCTTCACCCAGTGTTCCATGCTGGCATTCCTCAGGACCTCAATCATGCTTGATTTCCCAGTTAGAACAGGGCACTTCAGCTGCTGTGCTTCAGCAAGACAAATACCTGATCTAAAATAGTCCTCTGGTACTGGGTTATGGAGCTGCAGGCTGCAACAAGCCTTGGAGCTCACCCACAGCTCCTCTACCCTTCAGAGGCTCAAATGCCAAATACACCCAAACCAGCTCCAAGTCCTCCACATCTGCCTAGTGTGCCATGCAACAGCAGGTACATTAGAACCACAGAATGGCTACAGTTGGAAGGGACTCCCAGAGGTCATCCAGTCCAACCCCCCTGCAAGAAGCAGGGACACCCCCAACTAGATCACGTTGCTCAGGGCCTCATCCAACCTGGCCTTGAACGTCTCCAGGGATCCAGGGGCATCCACCACCTCTCTGGGCAACCTGTTCCAGTGCTCCACCACTCTCACAGGAAAGAACTTTTTCCTAATATCCAATCTAAATCTCCCTCCCTCTATTTTGAAACCATCACCCCTTGTCCTGTCCCAACAGGCCCTACTGAACAGCCTCTCCCCATCTTTCTTGTAGGCCCCCTTGAGGTACTGGCAGAGCGCTAGAAGGTCTCCCTGGAGCCTCCTCTTCTCCAGGCTGAACAGCCCCAGCTCCCTCAGTCTGTCCTCATTAGGTGACAGACAGTTCCCTGCAGATTATTCCACTCTTCTAGAGAGCACACACACTGTCCAAGAGCAGGTCTGGGTTCCATGAACCTCCTCACAGCACTAGGGGTTAGGAGACTCCAGATGAAAGCTGCACAAGGAGTACCAGAAGCTTGCAGACCTCCCCAGGGCCTGCATGGTACTGAACCCATCCATAGCTGCACCCCCAGCCATCTGGGATGTGTACCTGGGTGTTACCTCTTCAGCTCACACATGGTGACACATCAGTGCTCCTAAGTGGTCAGGACAGGCAGCAGGACACAACATGCTGGCAGAGCCACATGAAGCTCCCTTGTCACCCACTGGTTCAGCACAGCCCTGGCTGGAACTGGTTTTTGTCCTGTGAAACACACAGATCCTGGTGCAGACCCCACCAGGAAGGATCCCAGAGCTGAGGTCACCTCCAGTCTCAAAGCTCATGTCCTGATGCTTCAGAGGAAGTTGGGAAGAGGTTGAGTCATCTCTCCAGATCCAGCAGGCACATGGAGGTCAGCAGAAGACCACTGTAGGCTCACTGTGTAGACAGGGAGGTCTCATTTCCCTGCTCCTACAAGGAGTCCTCCTTGGCAGCTTCCAGGCTGTAGCAAAGGATCACTCATCTCCTACAAGGCTCCCTTAGTCAGCTTTGTTCTGATGGGATTTCTTGGCTCCTGCCTTCCAGTCAGCACTGAGGGCACTCAAGCTTCTGAAGTCAGGCTCCTGCCAACAGGATTTCCAGAGACATTCAGGATTTGAGGGTTTTCTGATCCATTGGAGTAGGTTTAAGCCACTGAAAGCCCCCCTACAGGGCATCAGGACAGCTTCAGCAGCCCTGCACTGAGAGACAGCTCCACTGCCTGGATCCCCTCCCCAGTCTGGGGGAGGATGAGCTCAAGCAGCACTTGGGAGCAGAGGAGAAGACATGGCCCATCAGCAGAAGGAGGTATCCAGCCCCATGACCCAGGAGGGGCACAGCACCACAAGCAGATCCAAAGCCCTCTACCACGTTGTCCTGGCCTACACCAGTGCAGGGAAATACAGATCCATGGCATAACCCATGCTGAGCCCCAAAACTTGACTGAGTTACAGGAGACCTGGGCCTTGGAAGAGCCACGTGGTGCCTTCAAAACAGGAGAAAATCCCCAAATCCTCCTGGGTCCTTAGTTTGCCTGGAGGCTACACTCAAGCACTTCAGAGGTGTCAGAAGAGACATCAGGGACAACCAGCTGGGAAGCCTCCTGGTTCAGGACCCACTCACACAGCAAAGAAACCCCTTTGGGATGTTTGCACACCCAGGTATTTGGGATATTTCCACTCCCAGAAGAGCAGTCCCCAACAGCAGTGACACCCTGACCTGTACACCAGCTGACCCCAGGGAAATGCCACTGGCTAACAGAAGCAAGACACTGGTTTCTGCAGCAGCCCTGGGCAGGGCAGTCTCCCCAAACCCCCCCCCCACCTCTCCCCCATGGCCCTGGGGACTGAGGAACACAAAGCTGTCTCAGGGTTAAGAGTGCAACAGCAACCTGAGACTCCCACTTGGACTGCTGCCACGACAAGCAGAGCCCACAGCACCTGCCTCACACTTTTATTAGCCCCCAGCTATTTACTCCTCTGCCTTCAGGAGAGGAGCAAGCACTGCTGAGTTTACAGGGGGGTTAGTTCTTACAACACCGACTCATCTCAAGGTTGCTTTTTCTCCACAGGGCCAGGTCAGTAGGTGACATGAGCAGGGTCCACAAGGCACCTCTGGGTTCTTATCCTTGGGACAATCTTTGCAGGTCTCTTAGAGCTGGGCTATCTGCTGTTTTCAAAGCCCAAGGACAGCTGGCTGCAGAGGGCTCTGCTGGGAAGAAACCAGCCAGTCCTGAGCACAACAGAAGGAAGCCCTGAGGACTCCTGCCCTGCTGCAGGTGGGCTATGCCAGGTTGCTAGTGGAAGCCCTTGCAACTGAACAAGCTTCCTAGCTGGGAGACCACCCCCAGGGGTCACAGCTGCCTGCTGGAAAGACAGAATGTGGATATATGCTAGCCCAGAGCAGCAGGACCCAGTGCAGGCACTCCTAAGCAACCTTTTTTCCAGCAGTTAGCCAATACTCAGCTGTCTTTCTGAAGCCACAAGTCCTTTGAGCACTTCACATCAGCCACAGACTGGGGAGGAAGGCAAGGCTACAGACCCCAAAGCTCTAGAAGCCTCCAGCATCATGGGTTTTCCAACACAGATCCACACCTCACTCCCATCACTGAGCCCAGAAAGTAAACTTGCCAAGGGTCTGTTCTTAAGAAACACCCTCTCCTTGGAAAGTGTACTGGAGGAGTCACAGCTGCTAAGAGGTGACAAGTGACAGACACCACATTCCACAGATGGCCCTGAGGAGCACATCCAGTGCCTGTACAAGCCAGGACCTTAGACCAAACACTGAGCCTCCAATAGCACTTGGTCTTACTGCAGCCATCCACAACAGATCTGAAAAATCCAGGAGAGAGCCAGGAGCTTATCAGTGTCTGATGGAGTCAAAAACCCCTTTGGCTCCATAAAGAGGTCAGGAGTTGGGGGTGTCCTGACACAAGGCATAACCATGTGCTGCCACAACATGAACACAACCCTCCCAGTTGCAGGAGCATCCAAAGGCAGATTCCTTCTGTCACCACACACATTCAGAGCAAGCATTAGAGCAGGACACAGACTAGTTTGGGACAGCAGCCCATAACAAACATCTGAAGGCTCCTCCTGCCCCTCTGGAAGTTGGAGCTCTCTGTGAGGAGAGTCTTTCACCATCCCCACTAATACCAAGCTCATCCCATGCCACCATGGACACAGGGTACAACTTACATGTACCCTGATTTCCTGGAAAAGCTGGTTGCTGGCACAGCCACCTGCTCACTTGGGAGCTGTTAGGAATCATCAGCTGCAGGACAGAGCACTTTTGTGTTTAAGTGACCCCTTACCAGCTGTCCCTCTGAGGGAGGACACATGGCAGGTGTCTGCAAGACAGGGAAGGTAGAAGAGTGCAAGAATGGATGGAGGCTCTTCCAGTTTTCCACCTGAGGAGCCAGGAAGATGCAGAGCAGTGAGGACAAACAGCTCCCAGGCTGGATGCTCCTTCCATGCAGGTCTGCTCCAGTTCAATTAAGAGCAGCAAGGGATGAAAGAGGCTGATGTCATCTAATCAGATGGAGCACTTAAAGAAACCCAGACAGGTTAAGGGCTACAGCCACGCCAGTCTGGCAGAGCAGCTCCTCAGAGCCTCCCTCACCAGACCATCAGAAGGCCTTACTCATTGTTGCACACAGTTGCTGACTCTCAAGTGAAATAAGGACACCAAGTGCTCAAGAATGTCAAGAAAGGGTCAAGATGGAGGCTGTTGTGGCTGTTTCCTTGCACTGTGCTCCTCAGGATGACCTGGGGAAAGCAGGGACTGGCAGACTCTTGGGAGAGGCAGCATTACTCAAGCAGATGTTCAGCTGGCAGCTGAGGAGCTATTCCAAAAACAAGGAAGAGGAGCATCCCAGGTTGGTTATCATAGAATGATTAGAGTTGGGACTCCCAGAG
>VXBZ01010900.1:0-13182 GCA_013399135.1 Heliornis fulica | reverse complement strand
GATACAGACATCGAGGGGACAGAGTGGGGGAACAGGGGACGTGGATACAGGAGTCATGAGGGGATGGAGACATGGGGGGACACAGGGACATGGGATGGAGACACAGGGACAAGGACATGGAGGAACACGGAGAACGTGGGGGGCACAGACACGTGTGTACACAAACAGAGGTGAGCAGGAGTGTGATGGGGTGTCTGAAGCGTGCAGTGGGGTCCATGAACCCTCTGGAAAAGCAAGACCCCAGCTTAAGAAAAAAATTATCCCAGCAAGGGCTTCCAGGAGAAGCCCGTTCGTCCTCCCCAGTAATTCCCAGCAGGCTGCTGACACTGCAGTGGGATCCCTGTGGCACTGCCAGCCCCCACACTGCTCAGCTCCAGCCTCTCCCTGACTCCACCTCGCTGGGCCAAGCCGGGACAGCGACAGCCACAGCCTCACGGGAGCCCTTTTCCATCTCCACAGACTCAGCGCTTCGGCCTCACCGGACCCCACGGACCCATCGGGGTGATTTACCCCACATCAGTACATCCTGCTGACACGGAGGAGGGGGCTGGAAGGATGGTTTGGGCTGGCCAGAAACGACAGGGGTTGGGACTGGATCTGCTTTTCAAAGAGGTTCAACTGCAGAGCACGACCTTACCCCAAAGATGGGGTAAGTCTGTGCTCCCCACAAGCCTGCAGGGCCGCTCCTCCTTCCAGCCACCTTCTCACTTACCTGGTTTCCCCATCCTCTGTCCACAACACCCACAAGCACATTCTTTGCAAGAGCTGGCTTGCAAGGACAAAACCTTTGTGGAGATAAACAGACCTTAGCACAGGCAAAAGCCATCTGCCAAATCTAAGAGAGCATTAAGGACCACACAGGCTTTTTTATAGCCCACTTTCAGCTACAAAGGGGTCGATTAGCAACGTCAGGGAAGAGCTGTGACCCCACAGCAGTCAGGAAGCTCAGAACCCAGCATTACACACCTCTCTGCAAGTTCTTTTTACATCTGAAGAGAGGTTGCTTGAGAAACCCATGTGTATGAGCACAGCCTCCAAGAGATTATCACTAGGCCTTCTGAATCCTCACTGAGGAAAACCCTCTTCTCCTCATGATGCACATACACAAAGCAGGAGCATTTCCAGCCTGTGTGCACTCCCATGTTTTCTCAAGCAACCATTACTCCACCTACACTCCCCAGCACCACAGAAGATCCACAGATCCCATCTCTGACTCCAAAGCAAGCTGGGTGAAGCAGGTTTTACAGGTATACCAGAAAGCAGCACCAGGATTCCTCCCATTCCCTCACTACCCAATTCTCCCCTACCAAAAGAAACTTAAAACCCAGCCACCCTCCAACTGAGACCCTCAGAACACCAACACCCAGTGATCAAGCACTGTGCTTGCCACAGTGGAATCCACCATGCCCAGAGCTGCTGGGGTTCCCCTGGGCATTGGCACCATCCAGTCACCCACAAACACCCCCAGGCTCAGCGAAAGAACCCGCTGGCTTCTTAACCACCACAGATGAGGTCTCACCACCGCAGCAGAGCTAGATGTTAGGTTGTCCTACACCTACTTCAGAGTTCCCAGCTCAAAGGAAGCTTCCAAGTTCAGGGTCAGACTTTGGGCAAACCATCAGCAGCGTTCCCGAAGTGTTAAAAAGCGTTTCCTGCCACAAGCGGGGAGGTTACACCACAGCCCCTCACTATCTGCAAGAGGTAGTAAGCACGGGGTGGGGGACAAGAGAGATTAATCACAAGTAACTATGGGAACTCAATCAGCTTAAATGTGGCAATCAAGGAAGATACATGGAGTGCAGGGAGACAGATGGTTGTGCGCATTTATTTTTCTTTGATAAAAATGGTATGCAAATTACACAGCCACGGAGGCTCTTGGGAAAAGATCACCCTGCTGATCCCCGGGGACTTCCTTGGAGTCGTAACATTCAAACACACCAAGATGGGGGGTGGGGAGGGAGAGGAATGGAAGATGGATCTAAACTGGGAGGAACGTTTTCCATCATTTTTCCAGTGAAGCGAAACGATGGTTCACTTGGTTTTCAATTTCCTTTTTTTTTTTTAATTCCCCCCTTTTTTTTTGTTTTGTTTTCACACTTTCAGGAATGAGCCTACTGAGCACAAGAGGCAACAAACCCCTTACCCAAGAAATAATTTGCTTGGGCAGAAACACACCTTTCCAACATGATGTTCTGCAGGGCACTTTCAAGTTCAAGACCAGCAAGCCTGATCCCTGAAGGCATCTCAGGCTCCTTCACACCGTCCCAAGGGTGGGAAGAGGCCCCAAGGGTGTGAAGAGGCCCCAAGGGTGTGAAGAGGCCGTACTTTCATGCACGTTTCACCCTCCACCAGGGGATCAGAGACACCCATGTGCAAGGGACACAGGCTCATTCAGTGGAGCATTAAGACAAACAACATCTGAAATTTCCAGGTCATTTCAATTTTTTTTTTTTTTCTTTTGATCCCAATAAGATGCTGGGAGAAATAAACAAAAACCCAAACTTGGCTCAAGTTTTAAATATTTGCCTTAAAGGAGGGGGTAGGGGAGGGAATCATGTACAGTTAAAATCAAGCTACTCAAAACACAATCATTCAGGTAAGTAACTAGAAGTATCGCCTCTACCATCTAGAGAGAGAGAGAAGAGTGTCTGAGACAGAGGGCATATTTAGGAAAAAATACACATCTGAAGTCTCTGTGGCCACGATGAGAACTGGAATCCACATACAAGCCAGTTAAAGAGCATTTCAACATGAAATCTTAACTTAGTAGGAAGGTCAGGGGGTTAAGCTGTATCTTTTTGTTTTAAATACATGGACAGCTGTCAGATATGAAAATGACGGTGAGCTTTTCTGAAAGATCCCCTTTGCATGTGTATGGATGCATGTGCTGACGTCTGCGGGGCAGCATGACAAGAGTTTAGGAAGGCTGGGAGCCCAGCAGTCTCTCAATAGCTGCATTGATGTCTCCACCAGTGGCAATAAGAGCCTGGAGGTTGGCCTCACGGTTTATGAAGCCCATGGCGTTCAGCTGCTCCAGCTGCTGTTGGAATCGCACTTCAGGACTCTGCGCCTACGGAGGGAAAGGACAAAGACCTCAGAGTCAGGCAGCAGAGAGCAACAGCTGAGCAACAACTTCTGGCCCTGACAGGCAGGGCCAGAAGTGATGGCTGAGCCAGGAGCCTGAGCTCAGCCTTAGGTAGAGGAGCTCCAGGCTCGTTTACCACCGCCCCACGCTGCCCAGTTAGTCCAATCCTGTACCTACGGTCGCAGCAGCGCTGGGAGGAGGATCCCCGGCGCTCTGAGCTTCAAACCTGTGCAGAGGTTACTACACCCCAAAGAACCAGCCAGCTCAAGACACCAAACTTAACATAAAGCACCACAGCAGAGAGAAACCCAGTGGAGACCACAGCCCTAGAGTGGGGTGGGGTTGGGACCAGCTCTAGCTCGCCCTGGAGATGTCCCTCCCCACAAGTGTAGCAGCGTGGGGCTGGGCTTTACATACTTGAGAGCTTCCTCCGGCCAGCAGCTGGATCATCTGCTGCATGAGCTGCTGTTGGGGGTTACCACCCCCAGCTGGAGAGGCACTGGCCGGCGTCGAAGCGGAGGGAACGGGGTTCTCCGGGATTGTGCTTCCTCCTGTGGAGGACGGGGGCATTCGAGGCATGCCGAAGGAGCCGAGGCTGTGGAGGAAGGCAGGGTGTGCTCAGAGGCAAGCTGGCATTTGTGGGTATCCCCCAAGAGCCAGGCAGCACGGTAACCAGCAGGGGCTGCCAGGCTGGCCCTCGCTGAGGCTCGTGCTACAGGACAGCTTTGTAAGTTAAACTGGGTGCACTGGTATCCCGGTCACACATGGAGTGAGAAATCCTAACAGAGGCCTGAAAGGAATTGCAGAGACTGAATGTGACCTGTGCTGCCCGAGAGCAGGAGGCAGAGCAGCTGCCCTCAACGTGCCCACCCAACCTTGTGGCATCTCATCCTGCTCCCCAGAGATAAAAGTTCTTGAGTTCAGCCAATACCTAACAGGGCTAACAAAAAGATGGGGGAGGGACCAAGTGGTTTCCAAACCTTTTATTTAAAAAACAATATTTAAAAATAATAAAAAATAAAAGAGGTTGAGGACTTCCCACCAAGTACAAACAAGCAGAAAGCTCTAATTAGCTGGAGCTCACAGGGGCCTGCAGGCACACACACAAGTCCCCATGACAGAGTGCCCTAAGCAGATCTCCTGGATGAATCAACAGCTAGTCTGCCTGCTGGTACCAGGCACGTCAGCTCTGCCTGCAGTAAACCCACTCTAAAGCACTTATTACCTTGGCACTAGTCCTGGGGCCTCCGTTTGCAGCGTCTGGAGTCCCTGCTGGATCTGGAGGAGAGCCTGCATGGCGCGGGGGTTGGTGAGAATGGAGAGGGAGTCTGGGTTCTGCATCTGGGAACAAAGGCAAAGAGACACAGTGTTACCACACAGCGAGAGCTGCCTCAGCCAGAGACCTGCCAGCTTCACAGCTGGACACCCAGCGGAGAGCTGGGCCTCTCGCCCTGCAGCCAGAGAGAACCCACAAGTCTGGTTCCTCCTTCGAGGCTGCAGGGCTCATCTGCAGGGATACTCAGGGAGTTTAGATCAAATTTCTTAAATGGACTAGGTGAATCAGATTAGAACTGGGGTCACATGCCTTGGATCTAAAGTGACTTCATTTGATTTACCTGAATGAACCAGCTGCTCTAGCACAATTCGCTGGGTTATGTTTTGTAAACTCATTGCAGTGAGTGAGCATCCACACAAAGCATTTTCACGTAGCTTAACTGGTCGAATATGAAATCTACCTTGAGGTTATTCAGGTTGCCGTGTCTACACAAGTGCTTCCTCTTTCTCTGTCCCTGTGCAAACCCCTTCCTTTCACAGCCCAAACCACCCAAGCCCACGTGCTTCCTAGTCCTCTAATCAGCTGATACCCTCCCTTTCCTACAGTGGATGGAAAAGCTCTGGAGCCCGGGGGCTGAGAGCAGCACAGGGCCAGACAGGGGCCTTTACCTGCTGCAGGAAGACAGGGAGCTGAAGGCGGAGCTGTTCTTGAAGCTGTGGATTCCCAGCAAAGAGGGGGACATTTACCATGATCTAGCAAGAGACAGCACACGTAGGTAGGGTCAGAGGGTTGCTGCCACTGTTAAGGGCTGTTAAACCCTACACAACTAAGCCACGAAGAACAAGTCAGTCATGCCCCTGACTCCTTCCCTGGGCTTTCAATGTGTTCCCATGCTAACAAGGACTGAAACGAGACAGCTCAATTCCTGGCAGCAGCTTGAACATGGGTCTCTGGGCCAAGGGCAGAGAGAAGGGCCATTCCCAAGTCCCTTGGTAAGCCACCTTTTTGTTCAGGGCTCCATTAAGACACAGGACTCAGCACTGTGACTGCATTCAGGCTATCAAGTAAGGTAACAAAACTGTCTAGATTCACTCAGTGCTCTGGTTTCTGTGAGAGGAACGACTCCAAGCTGATCTCACAAGCATTGTGCTCAGGGCCTGACAACAGGGTACAACCCCACCACTCATACCTGTGCTGCAAAGTCCGGGTTCTGGGCAAGAGTTTGCATCATGCTTCGCATATAAGGGGCAGAGATCATGTTCTGCATCAGCTGGGGGTTTTCAGAGATCTGCTGCAGGAGTCCTTGCATCTCCGGGCTGTTGAACATGCCTGCAAGGTGGAAGGGAAAAGACAACAAAGGAAAACCCTTTACAAGCCTGAGCACCACTGCAATGCCCAAAATACAACACAACCTACAACAGCAAGGCCTTCACTCCACCCCAACAGCGAGTATCGTGGTGGACATCCATGGTAGCGCTTTGCTTGCCACTCTCCCCTGCTCCCGAGGGCTGCAGGGACATCAGAGCTCCCAAATCAACCCTCTGCCAGGCCCACAAGAAATAACCCAATTGTGCTTGCAACTGTTTGTTCACCTAGGGAGCAGCCACTCAAACGCCAGAGGGAACCACCCCCTGAGGTAGCCTGGGTGACCTGTTCAGGCAGCAGCGCTCCGGTTCCTCTCCTGCCTACGTACCAGCCCCAATGCTGGCGGCGTTGAGCCCGAAGGGGTTGGAGACGGTCGGTGTGCTCTGGGGGGTCGCTGAACCGGTGCTGCCTTCGCTACTGGGCGCTTGGCTCTGGGAAGCTGGGGGTGTCGGGCTCCAGGGGTTGGGTAACGGCTCCCTGTTCTCCGTCCGCAAGGGCTGAGAGCTCGAGCTATCGGAGTTCCCCGTCAAGGAAGAGAAAGGATTGTTGCCAAACTAGGGAAAAAAATAAAAAATAAAAAGAAGTTAATCCCAGCAGAGAACATCAAACTAACCTCACCCCTCTATGAGCTAGGGAACTGCTGGCTGGTCATACTCATCCAGGTCCAGAATTTGCTAGGCACATGCCATAACTCACCTCCTGAGAAATCTGTAAGCCCCACGCCCCACTCGGAAAGAAATCGGTCTCGAGAGCAGCCACAGCCCTAGATTTGGCTCTCAAATGCAGGGCTTCAAAACAGCCATGTAAAATCAGCACCCAGACATACCAGTAGGTAATGTTAGACTGGAGTGTCTCTGCAGAGGCTTCTGCAGACAGACCTGTGCACACTCCTCCTGTGCTCCAAGCCAGATGGAGCCCAGCCAGCTCCAAGCCAGAGGCGTCAGGCTCGAGCTAATACACTAAGCCAGGCTGAGAGCAAAGGGCTGTGCTAATGAAGCTGTGGGGCCTTCACATTGGTGATGGCTGGCATCCAGCCTGCTCAGAGCCCAAAGGAGCAAGGGCAGGTCTCTGTTCACACCCCCAACCCTGTGATAAAAGCAGCTGAGCAGGCAGTGCACAAGGTTTTCCTGCTAGTGGCTGCATTCGTCACCTCGAGCGGGAGGGGAGGGACGGCCACGCTTGAGGGGGGTGGTCCTGTTAGCACAGGGCTCAAAGGAAGACCCCTTCCCCCTGCTCAGCACACTACACCCCACTTACAGGACTGCAGCCAGTACCTGCTCCCTGGCTGCGCTGAACATGGGCTCCTGGATGTCCGTGTACATCCGGCGCAGGGCGTTGTATCCTCCTGGAATGCTCTCGAGGTTACTCAAAGCACGGTCCTGGTTCCGCATCATCTCCTGCATCATGGCAGGGTTACGAGCCAATTCCATTGTCTGGGAGAAGGAGGAAAACGTGGAAAGCTCAGGCCCATGTGCACCATGGAAGGCTGGAGTGGACCAAGAGACTGGTTACCAGCTCAGGGGCATTCTGCTGATCTACCAGCCGTGCACTGAAAGAGTTAAATCTCAGCTCCCAGAAGGAGTATAATTAAACCCGTTTCACAGCCAGAGAGCAGAGAGATCATTTATCCAAGCAAAAAGAGCCCAGGGATCCTGGCTCCTCCCATCCTTGCTCAGCTCTCTTCCTTCTCAACCTCAATTCAGCTGGATGAGATTGTTTTGTTTCTAAGCACTAGCAGGACATCCAAACATTTAACACCCATATGTTCCCACTCACAGGAGATGGACTGCAGTCAAAAACTAACAAGGTGGAAGAGACTGGATCCTTCCCATTGCAAGAAAACCAAGACACTCCCCCTCTCCAGACTTCAGATGTGTCTCCCCTACACAAGGGATGTCCAGATCTAATTTGAGGAGCTGCCTAAGTACGGATCATTCACAATGAATCTGGAATCTCATGTACAGCTGACTTGGTTCAAAGGAGGATAACCAAAAAGCAGATGGGGACTAGATGTGTTCAGTAACATTCCAGAGAGACCTGACAAGGAAGTTGCTCCTGGAGCAACAGCAGAGTCCTGTCAAGGGCTATTTAACACTCAGGTTCTCAACTCATCCCTTAGGCTTCCGTCCCGATGAACCTTCAGTCTCCCAGTCAGTCATAAACAAAATTGAGACCTCTGGGATTCCAACCTACAACACGTGCTCCTGGCTGACCCAGGTAGTAAAACCTGGACTGTACAGCTCTGTAGACTGTACTTAATCTGCCAAGAGAAATAGAGACCAAAAAAAGGCTTTTGCAGTAGCATCACTTCTCTGTGACTGCCTTTACTCCAATTCCTGAACCAGAATACAGCAGCCTTGGATGCAGCACACACTAGGATGATCCCAGCATCCTTCTGTGCCCAACACAAGATGGATTCAATATCCCTGCAAGGGAGATAAGAGTTGCAAGTACGTGGGTTGAGTAATCAGTATTCCCATAGCTCAAGACCACCATCTGTTTGTGGGGAGCTTACAGCCAGAAGGAAGAAATCTCTAAAAAAAAAAAAAAAATCACTGATCTGGCATTCACAGGCTACATGTGGAGAGCAGACACTGAAGTTGGTCAACAAAGATGCTCCTGAACATGCTTTGAACAGGCCCTGTCACACCAACTCACCTGTCTCATGAGCTCTGGGTTATTCAGCATGTGGCTTATCTCCGGATTTCGCTCCATGAGCTGCTGCATCTGAGGATTGGCCATGATCATCTGCCTCATGAGGTCAGGGTTAGACATCATGTTCTGCACCAAGGGATTCTCCATGATCTGAGAAAGCATCTCTGGGTTCGACATCAGCTGCCTCTGCATCTGCTGCTGGAGCTCCATGAAGTTGGCAGAGCCCATGCCAAGGTTGCCCAGCCCAGTGATGCCACCAAAACCAGCTGAAAAGGGAAGGAGACATAGGGAGAGAGGGGGAGTCAGTTAACTGCCAGCAGCTGAGGAAAGAGGACAAGCACATCAGCTGAGCACCTTCCACACTAATCCAGGGGTTTCCTACACTCCTACAGCAGCTCTGAGGGAGGACACCCCCACACATGGCACTACCCAGCACATGGAGACCCAGCTATGCCAGTGGAAGTGACTCATGCAAAGCCCAGAGCAGGCAGGGACAACTCCAGCGGTGGAGAACTCCAACTCCTTGGTTTAATCCTAAGGGTTTCTTCTTTCCTGCAGCACCTTCTCGCAGCCATCACTTACACAAGATGGATGTAGCACTGTTAGGGCCTCCATCTCCAGGGCCTCCCATGGTCCCTGACCCACTGCTCCGTCTGCTGCCACTCCCCGCGTCAGGAGCGGCGCTGCTGGATGTGGAAGGCTGAGATGGGGCAGCAGGAGAAGAAGAGGTGGCAGTGGGGGCAGAAGCAGAATTGGGGGCAGAAGCAGCAGATGTTGAATCCTGGACCCTGCAAAGAAACAAAAGGTGGTGTTAAAACTCCTGGGACTTGGGAATGACAAGCAAAGTCCTCTGATGGGGGGACACAGGACAGCACACCCCACACTGACCAAGCCCTCCCCTCATGTCTGAAATCCCCAGAGCCACCAGCCCCTGCTGCTTCCATTCCCACCTGCACAGACACACAGCTATGCTCCCAGATGCTTCCCATCTGCTGGAATCTGCCTCCCAGCCTGCTGCAGAGCAGCCCCTGACATTCCATGAAGTGGCTTGACTGGTCTTACCCCCAGTTGTAGCCAGCTCTTCCTTGAATCACACTGAACTATTTACCTCAGCTATATCCTTGAGCAACGACTTTGCTCCAAACAAGAAAATCCTCCTGCAGCTCCCACAGAAACCACAGGAGGTTACAGCAGGGCTAGTAAACAGGAATATGCCTTGCTGCAAACCCTCCCAGACACTGAATATTCCTATCCCTGCTCCTGGGGGCAAAAATAACTATCAGCATTACTCTACAGACAGGGAAACCGAGGCACAAGCCAGCCAGCATCTGTCCCATGAAGCCACTGAATGTCTCTGGCCGTGAATTCACATCTCTGCTGCGGGTACTACGTGTGTGTAAGGCTTCCACCAGCTCCAGATCACTGGAGCTTCTTTAGATACACACACACAGATACTGTGCCATAAACCACAGCGTGGGACTCAGCTTCACTGAGTAAGCCAAGCCAAGGAAGCACCTTGCCACCACAGCTCCCCCTCAGGGTTTTGAAGGACAACATTTGAAGAGTTTCTGAAGCATCTGCAGTCATGACAATGAGTCCTGGGCTACAGCTGAAGAGCTTTCATATGAAATTAGACTGCAAAATTCATCTCACTTCAAATAACAAATCTATTATGCCACTTACAAGTAAATAAGAACAATTCCTCAATCTTTTTTCCAAACCAAGAATGATTTTTTCCTCCCAAACCGATCCAAATGCACCATTCTTTCACTTCCTCTCCTTTCTCACTCTGATTCTAGGACTTTAAAAAAAAATCAAACCTGAAGGTCCCTATCCACTTTCTAGACTCAGCCACCTGCTGCTGAAAACCAGCAGCCCCTGAGGAGATGACAGAGAGTGAGGAAACCAAACAAATAGGAAGCTGAACAAAAAAGGCAGAAGGAAGCTGAAGAAAGGTCATTTGCTTTCTCTCAGCACAGGAAGAGGCTATAATGTCCTCAGTAAGCACTTATCTGTGACTATTAGTGGGGGAAAAAAAATGAGCAAGCCAGGACAGTGCTCTCATTTACCCTTGGAAATGGCTTGCAAGTACCACAGTTGGCTGTGCAGACAGTGGTAAACACACATCATTATCAGGCTACCTGGAGATGTGGAATCCAGAGAGAGGCCCCCTGCAGAAGCTGACAGTGCACATGCCTGTCTTTGTTTAAAAAAAAAAAGGGTGGGGGGAGCACTAATCTCGACTAAGCTAGTAAGGCAGCTCTCCCAGGGGGACAGCAGAGCTGCACAAATAGATGCAGCTCTGTCAGTTCACCAGGAGCCTGATCTAACTGCAGGAAGGAGCCTGAGAAACGGATGCAAAGAGGATTTTGGAGCTCAAGAAGATAGAGCTGCACCTGAAGTACAGCAACTGTTTCCATCACTCCAGCAGAGAGCACCAGGAGAAGACTAATGCTGCAGCAGCCCTGGCTCACCCTGCACCCTCTGGCAGGCTGAGCTACTCGATGCAGAGGGAACTGTCCAGACTGGGAGCTACTGTGGGGTACACCCACAGTGCTGCACCTACCAACCACAGCGCTGCGTGCACCAGGTCACACAGGATCCACCCAGGTGGAGCACCCACCCACGGAGCCAGGCTTGGATACCACACAGAAACATGGCTCTGCCCTGCAGTCAGTGCTCCACACTCAGTGGTGCACTCCCACCACTCCTGAGAGCGCTTCAGCACCGACTCGGAGCCCAGGATGTAACAGAAGCAAAAGAAAAACTGGGAACTGGTTTCAACTTCAACGTGAATTCACTGGGAAGGGAATTTCTATTAACAGCAGGTTATCTCTGTTAGAACTAGCAGCAAGGCCCAGTGGGCTCCTGCATGATTACTAAGTTATAAAGGCTTTAAATACACAAAGACACATAAACAAGTTGTGTAGCAGAACCAGCCCCAGTGGGTATCTGCTACGAGCTTACACAGCCGAGTAACCTCGGGAAGAGACCCTAGTGATCAACCCCCCACCAGCATGGCACAGCCTGGGAGAGCTCTCCCACCAGAACACCACAGCCAGACCCACACACCCTCACACAAGCACCCTGCTTTGGTCACTGACAGGCCAGAAATGCTCCACAGCATCAGTTACTCCATCCACCCTCAGCCTCCCCCCAAGCTGAAAGAGTTTCTTACTTCTGCGGAGTCTTAATGACCAAATGCACAGTCAGCCCATCTTTGATCCCATGTTGGTTCAACGTGTCTCCATCCTTCAGGATCTTCCCAGCAAAGATCAGAACCAGCTGATCCTGTTTGGCTTTAAACCGCCTGGAAATCTCTTCTTTGAACTGAAAAACAAACACAGCATTTTTCAGGCAAAGGATGGAAACCAGAAATTTAAAGCTAATACTCCAGATGTCACATCCACTATGCAAAGAGCATAAGGAGCCGACAGTCCTCACCCAAAAGGAGCCCATGCAGGTACCAAGTCAGTCACCAGTTGCTGAGGATGTCTGAGGTGTTAAGACAAAAACCACAAAACCAAAGACAAGCTCTACACTTAAAAAACGCAGAGAGAACTTCAGAAAGAACAGAGCAATTACCTCAAGATGAGCTGAAGGCTTCCAAAGCAAGATCAAGTGTGTCTCTTAGGTCTAGTCTAAATACACCATTTATCCTCTGAATGACTGAACTGTTTTTTGTCTCTGCTCATTTGATTTTTTCCTAAGGAAAGCACAACTCTGATTTAATACAGGACAGAGCTCTATGGAAAAGGGAACAGTCCTTTATCAGCCAATGGAAATAAACTAGGTCTTCTCCAATTCCTATTTCTGCAACTGAATTCCTAGGAGCATGCCACGCCACATGGACACCTCTACTGTGTGGGGGGGTGGGATTAACCCTGCCAATAAGATCCTCACTGCCAGCCCAGCTGGGGCATTCCCAAGTCAATTTACATGGGAAAAAAAAATAAAAAAAAGAGAAGCCTTGTGTTTGGACACCACAAAGTACAGAAAATCCAGAGGAAAGGCAAGGATGGAAAGAGAAGGATGCACCTGCCTGGAGGAGCTCTCAGCCTTCACACCAGAACCCTCAAAACCACCTGGGAGAGCGCAGTGCTGAGCCCCAGGTCATCCTGGTTGTAAAGCTTTGCACCCTCCGCCCTCCTCTGCACAAAGCTGTCATTTAATATCTGTGCTTATACAGACACACTCTCAGGAGCCAACCAAGAAGGAGCAGGAGGGCCACACACCCTACAGTCCCTGCCTACCCCATGACTCTGCTCCTCAGAGATCTCTCCAGCTCCTTTCACACTGAAGCCTTGTGCCCTACACCCCAGATCAAAGCCCGTGGTGAGCCAAGAGCTGTGCCAACAGCACCCTGCCCCAGTGGGCACAGCCACTTCGACAGTGTTAGAGCCAGTCCTTGCAAATTCCAACCTCCCCCTTGCCCACCTCATACCACCTTCACAGGAGCCCAGACTGGTCAGGGTTGGAAGGGACCCTGAGGACCATCCGGTTCCAACCCCATGCCACAGGCAGGGCCACCAACCTCCAGGCCTGCAGCCACACAAGGCTGCCCAGGGCCCCATCCAACCTGGCCCTGACCCCCCTCACCACTCTCTGCGTGAAAGAACTTCCCCTGATCTCCAACCTGGCCCTTCCCTCCCCCCTAGCAGCTGACATCCCCTCCCAGCCCACACGTTCCCTGTCCTCTGCTCCATCCAACCTTTGCCCCAAGGCCTTGCCCAGCCCCTCTCCTTCCACCGGAGCGATCTGCCTCGCAGCACCCAGACCCAGCACCCAGAACCAGCACCCA
>VXBZ01010896.1:766950-799825 GCA_013399135.1 Heliornis fulica | reverse complement strand
GATTCTGGCTCACCGTGACAGTAGAAAGTTATAAAAAAACCCAAGATACAATCAAAAGAGCAGTATGAACAAAAAGTTTAATTATATGGGTGAAGACAAAAGGCTTTAGTGAAATAATCTAACCCTTCTCATCCCCATCCAACTCACTAAAACAGCAAATCTATTTGTAGTTGAAACAACAGCAGGATGGAGTGATAGCCACTTTAAGATGCGTGGACATACTATAACAAGGTAAATTTTTGGTTGTAGGATAGAGAGGCTATAGTTGCTGCACACAGACAAAGTAGTTTTAATCACACTGTGCACTGTTTTTTTTTTTTATTTGTGTCTAACAATCACATATAATGAAACAAACAGATTATGCCAACAGTTGGTTCAGACAGATCATGAGCAGCCTGAAGGAATCTCTGGGACTGTCTGAAATGGTCCACTTGTCCTGCCAGGACCCTGCTCCAGTGTGGGCTTCCACAGACTCCCAGCATGCTTCGGGTGTCTCATGTTCTGGCATGGGATTCCTCGCAGACTGAAGATGAGATCTTTGTCATCCTCCATGGGCTGCAGGGGAATAGACTGCCTCACCATGGTCTTCATCACAGGATACAGGAGACTCTCTGGTGCACCTGAAGCACCTCCTCCCTTTCCTTCACTGACCTTGGTGTCTGCAAAATTTTCTCAAATCTTTTCACGCCACTCTGGCTGCAAAAGCTGCTGCTTGGTTGTTTTTGTTTTCCCCGTCTTAAGTATGATGTTATGGTCATCAGGTTTCTGATTGCCTTGGCCAGCGACAAGTTCATCTTGGATCTGCCTGGTATTACCTGTCTGATATAGGGGTACCTTCTAGCAGCTTCTCAGAGAAGCCACCCTGGTAGACCCACTACTAAAACTGTGCCACACACAAATTCAAACACCATCTACCTAAATGTAGGTGTTTCAAGATCGAACTGGAACAAAATAACAATCATGTCCCCTCTTTTACTGGCAATTTTCTTCAACATTTTTTGAAGAAAAAATCATCAGTTTGTGGTCAGCAATCAACAGTCATCTCTCCTGCTCACTAATCACAACAGAGATTTTCAAGATATATCCATTAAAAAATCTCCATTTATTTAGGTGGTTTTCTTAATTTCCTAGAAGAAATTTAGATATTTGAATATAGAAGAGGATAATTCTGCATTGCTTTCTTTGCAACCCCCCTTAGTTTTCCTCTACTTAAAATACTTTATAACTTTTTTAACTTTATATCAAATGCTGCTGCAATGGCATGTCTTTTTCCCAGCTGAGGGCAGGAAAAGAAAATGTTAAGAATTCCTCATGGTAATTTTTCATTTAAACTAAGGTTTTCCATTATTTTTCCTCATAGAAAGGTCACCACAATCCAGGAGCTATGAACTATGAAGTTCCAGGTGTATGTAAAGGCTAAAAATACTCTTGATAATTTTTCATTAGGTTTTGAATCAGTACTGATCAAGTCTGATACTCAAAGTCTCTGTGAAAACTACTTTATGATTCAGTATTCTGCAAAATGACAAAGTGGCTTGGTCACATCTATAGAAACAGGAAATCCAGATGGAAGGTTGGGGTCTCCTGGAAGTAATGTTCCAATTTAGAACCACTGTATTGGTCTGTGAAAACATGAGATTTTCTCAGCTAAATGTGGTTGGGCTATTCAAGAAAATATCTAGTCAAGAAAATATCTATTCATATCTGAAGTGTGGAGATTTTATCCATGCCAGGAAAAAGCCTTATCAATGTAACAACCTAGTGCAGAGATCAAATAAGACCTTTAAATATTAATTAACAATTTTTATGTGATAGAACAGTTTTGTGTCTAAGTAAATATATAGCATTAGTACTTTAATCAGGTGCAGGGGATCTGTTCTTGATACAAGTTCTGCTATTATATACAAAACTTCATACAGATATGTATCTAACATATTATGTTTCTTGGTACACCAAACAGTGCTATTTTTCAGCACATTCTGTTTTAAAAACACATTTTTTAGAAAACCCTTGTAATTCTAGGGTGATAGGCAGATATTAACTAGTCCAGCATATACTAAAATACCCATTAGTGTATGTTGGTTGAGGATATTAAAGCTGCTGGTTAAAAAACATTTTTCTATACACTAGTAATATTTTCAGTGATATTGAAAAAATTAAGTATGCTAAACCTAAGCAATACTTACACCACAGCTTAAAATGAAGTGCACAGAATTAACAATGTTTACATATTTATGCTCATGACATTTAATTTGAATATTAAATACTAATCTTACTTTGACCTTCTTGATTTCTGAGATAAATATGAGTCAGCAATCTCATTTCTTTAGACTCCATTTCAGTGTAATTTTTATATTAAAAGCAGTCCTATTTGGGTAGATGTTAAAATAACTATGACAATCAGTTTGTAGATACTGGTAGCAAAAATGTTATATCCTGATCCACTAAGCTGCTGAATATTTTACCTAAATTGAGAATGTTATTCAACTGCATGAAGTAAGTTACCTTCTGGCTGAAAGGACAAAGATATAACTTCTGCCATAACCAAGTTATGCATTTGTGACAAAGTTTTACAAAGACTCTTTGTAGAATCTTATTCCAGTGCATCTGAGTCCAGTACTGGGCTGAATGATTAGTGAAACATATATTCTTACTACAGAACAGAGGAAGAAAATTTGAAATAACTTAGAGCAGCATCATCTAGAGTAGATCACATAGGAACATTTCCATATTGGTCTTGAATGTTTCCAAAGAAAAAGACTCCACAACCTCTCTGGGCAGCCTGTTCCAGTAATTTGCAGCAATATAGCCTTCTCCATCCAGTTTACTATACAGCCCCACAGACATGTTACAGCAAAAAAAAAATTATGACAGAATTGGAAGGGTCAAGGTTGGTTGAGTTACAGCTGCTTACATCCCTTCAAGTGGTAGCATCACTAGTTGTCCAGCTACAGACTGATTGTGGTACCATATGTGAGTATTGCCTATGTACCACCTCTCTAGTGATACCAAGCTAAAATGGTAAAATTGTGGTTGTGGAAATATAAAGATAAGGGTTTTTTTTGTAAAAAATCAAATTATCACCTATCTGCAGTCTCCTGGAGGTGTCCATTGCATTTATTTTTTTTTTTTTTATTCTGAAGTGCATTTTTACCATACTTAGTAAAGCACTTGTTCTTACTCTGGTCCTTTTGAGCAAGCCTAAATAAAGATCTACTTTTTGGCTTGTAGGAAAAACTACATCTCGTCTCAGACATCTCGTCTCCTCCTTTTTAGGTGTTTTCTAGCTAAATAAATATCTATTTATGTGTCATACTTGTATCTTTATCCATTTTATTAATGAGCAACTCAAGAAAATAAAGAAAAGCTGAATGTAGGTGTTAGTTCCAAATAGAATTTAGGCAGGGTGATATCAGAAATCAGTTTTAACAAGGAATTTCTTTAACACATTATGTTTTCATGGTTAAAAATGCTCTTAAACTGTAGCCTTATTGTGGTGGCTGTGTTGTCTGGCACTGGCACCCAGCTAGCTACATTCAAAAACCCATTTTTTAATATACAAATGATCACAAGCACATTTTAAATAAAGGTTTTATGTTGTTTTCCTGCTTTCCAAACATGCTGAATTAGGTTGCTGAGACCTCATCTTCTGCTGTGCAGTGTGTTGTCACATGAGGGATCGTAAACAAAGTAACATTACTGAAAATGCCATCAGTGTGATCAAGTACACTAAACCAAGTATTTCAAATTACATATCTGCAGATAAGTGTAGGTCCCTTCACACAAAGGTCTAATATTTACTGGCTCACTGACTTCTGGGAACTTGATAGTTTGGACTTCCCTCAGATATTTTCTGTCTTTAGATAGGTTGCTTCTAAATCACTTCTCACAAATCCATGGCTTTAAGAGTCTACAGAGATGTTATTAAGTCTTTCTATTCTGTGTAGTAGTCTGTGGGGTTTTGTTACCTCTTATTCAGAGTGTGTTGATTGCTAGAGTGGAAGAGTCAAGTTTTGGCTGCTGATGAATAGGTTTCCTTAGCAGCCTACATAAACAATAGGTAGAAATCACACTGGAACTTCTGCTGTCCCTGTTACAGCAATGATCATTGTGACAAGAATAAAATAAACCCTCTGCCATGCATACCACTGGAACTCGATCATAATGTACAGAAGGAAGTAATCCCTTGAAACTGCCTCTGACAGGTAGTTATCTTTTTGCCAAAGCTTTCAAAAAGCTGTCATATCCCAGGTTTCATTTTTGATGAAAATACATGAATTAATACCAGT
This sequence comes from Heliornis fulica, assembly GCA_013399135.1. NCBI lineage: Eukaryota > Metazoa > Chordata > Aves > Gruiformes > Heliornithidae > Heliornis > Heliornis fulica. The sequence goes on along the minus strand of VXBZ01010896.1, from coordinate 795,536 downwards.
AAAACTCTACTTTTCTGGGACTATGTATCTACCTCATTTGAAAAGCAGTTATGGTTGATTTTCAATAATGCAGTAAAAATGTCCTAGTTTGTAAGGCTGGTGTAGGTTTTGTGTAAAGAAATGACCTTTAATGTTAAAACTTGAAAATAATTCTACAGGTATTTGACTATAGTAATTTTGATGACATATTTATTTCAAGTGATTAGAAACAAAAAATATGGAATTTAATTACACCAAAACAATGACCATTTTATCCATTTATTCAGATGGTTTTTAAGTAAATGCTACAGATTGTGATTGTTAGTTTGTTTCATTACATGCTTCAACTATCAACCTGATTGGAGAATCTGCACTTCCCAGAGACTCCCTTGACACCTTTTCATGCAGTTTAACAAACTCTACATAAGCAAGCTATTTATCATAAAATCACTTGGGTTCTAAGAGCCTTTTAAAAATCATCAAAACCACAGCCTAAGCTTGCCTAATCCACCTGTAGATCACGTCCTTCAGCACATCATCTACTCACCTTTTAGATACCTCCGTGGTGATGACTCCACCATTTCCCTGGGCAACCCATTCCAATGCCTCACAACTCTTAGTCAAGGAATTCTTCCTGATGTCTAACCTAAACATCATCTGGTACAGTTTGTAAACATTTCCTCTCATCCTATTGCTTCCCACCCGAGAGGAGAGATCAACTCCCCACCTCTCTACACCTCCCTTACAAGTAGTTGTGGAGAGCAATAATGTCTCCCCTCAGCCTCCTTTTCTCCAGACTAACAAGCCCCAGCTCCCTCAGCCGCTCCTCGTAGGGCCTGTTCTCCAGACCCTTCACCAGCTTTGTTGCCTTTCTCTGGACACACTCCAGTATCTCAATGCCCTTCCTGAAGTGAGGGGCCCAGAACTGCACACAGACCTCGAGGTGCATCCTCACCAGAGCTGAGTAGAATTGGACAATCCCTTCCCTACTGCTGGTCACACTGTTCCTGATACAGGCCAGGATGCCCTTGGCCACCTGGGCACACTGCTGGCTCCTGTTCAGCCGCCTGTCAACTAACACCCCCAGGTCCTTCTCTTCCTTGAAGCTCTCCAGCCAAGCCTGTAGCACTGCCTGGGGTTATTGTGACCAAAGTGCAGGACCCGGCTCTTGTTGAACCCCATAAGGTTGGGCTCTGCCCATCAATCCAGTCTATTTATAAACAGTCCAAAGAAACTGTACCTACAGGTGCAGAAATTGTGAGAGAATCTTTTGTACTTAGTAGTAAAGAAATCACATATATGCTAAATTGGTCATGTAAGGCAATAGGTCAGCTGAATTATGAAAAATTACTACAATAACAGTTAGGGTGTCTCACCAGGTCCAGCTGAAGGTATAATTCCAAAGATTGTCAGGTGAGATTCCTATCGTTATTTAGACATGGATAGACCATCCTGTTCAGGAGATCTGATCTCCTGTGAAAGTGGGAAAGATCCCAATAAATGGAACTATTTTACTAACAACAAAACTCCATGGATATCTGCACAAAACACCACTAAGCCTTTGCCAACACCAAGAATTAAAGTTTTATGTACTACAAGATGTATAGAAGGTAAGTATAACCAAAACCTGTACATTCACCTGTGGAGACATGGCTTTGCTGAAGGCTGACTACTGCCTTCACTTATGGAGTATTTAAGTCATTCAGATGCCTTCTACTGAATTAGAGCCTTTATTTCACTGTGAAATGTGTTTAAGGATTAATTAATTTTGACTGAAGGTAACAAAGTCCCTTTGTAAACCTAAACATCTTGAAGTGTTTGATTTTTGTTATGTCTTCAAGAAAGTTCTGCTATAAAATAATTAAGAGCAATAGTGGAAAAGCATAACAAAGCTAGTTGTATTTATAGCTAAAGGTGCCATTTCTCATTCTGAGATTTGCCACTTATAAGCTTTGAGAGTTAACTGTTATGTGGAAAAACCGGTAGCTTCTGTGCCATTTTTCTCTTGAATGAATTGAGATATGTACCAGAAGATAGGACAATTTATGTATGTCTCTCTATATGCTGCAGTATGTGCCTTGGAAATTTTACAAAAATTATGCCATCTGGTTATCCATTTGCTCATTATCAGCCATACATGAGAGTGTGTGTGTGTGTTTAGGATGGGGGGGGGCAGGCACGTGGGGGAAGTACTTTATTTAGCCTCACTAGTTTAAAACTGAATCTAAATTGTAATTTGTTTGGTTTTGATCTAGTGTAGTAAGATATGGCGGTTGATTAAAGTAAAAATACCTTGTTCAGAATCCTATTTCATCCCAAAAGGCATTTTATTTAGTTCTTTGAACATAGTATGAAGATAACACATAAAGCCATTGTGTCATCCTTAGTCCTTAAGACCAGTATTTATAAAGAACTGATTATCACTGAAACAAATTAAATTGCCTGTAAATTAATTTACACACATAATAAATTCAGTACACTGGAATGACTAAAATGATCTGACCGATTTAAGAGTTTTTATTTTAAGTCATTACAAAGAGAGATTGTGATGCCAAAGATAAAGAAAATCAACACTTTTTGCATTGATATCATAGAGCAATTACACCACCTATCAACCTTGACTGAAAGAGAGCATTTGTTGAAAAAAAAAGTATAGATTAATTACCCAGTAGATATAGATTTCTACACTGCCATGGAAATTGAAGTATCTGTAATGCCTGTAGAGTAGATTTTTTCCATTTCACAGGGACATAAATACATTTGGGTTAGTGCTTAGACACTGTTTAAATTAGGGTTAGATGTATTATCTTCCTTTGTGAAGGACTATATGCCTGAAGAAGAGTTGCAGGAATGGTAAAATGCATCCTTTCCTAAGAACTATCCTTGAAGAAGAGCCGATAAAGAGACTGATAAAGAGGAAACATCCTGCCCCAGAAGGTCAGAGGTCTGGGTGATTGCCAAATAGGTCTAAAGTTGACAAAACCCAGCAGTAATTAGGAGGAAGACAAAGGTAGAAAGGGGAATTTGCAACCACCAACCCAGTTAAAGGACCATGCAAATTACCCCACATATACCTTCAAGAAGCATATATGCTAATTTAAATATACTTGACCAATAGTAGATGAGGTAATTACTTAATTACATAAATTTAGGTGAGTTTTTCTAATCCTGTAGCAAGACATGTTGTAAATACTTGTGTGGTAGTGTGCTGGCATTGTGGAATTATCAAATACCTCTGCTCTGTACATATGTTAGCATACTACACACTGGGTAACAATACTACCTTTGGGACCACAGCTACAGCATTAGTACTAAAGATCTGATCCATGTCTGTCTTGGACACAAAATTGTATAGTTTGAGGGTTTTTTTTCACCTGTCAGGTTCTTAAAATGGAACTCCCTTCATATTAGTTTTTCAGAATCAGGAGTTACTGAAGTATTTAGGCTTTTAAAAACCAAATGAATTGAATTTAAATTCTTGAATTTACCTTTGGCAGATATACGCTAGGATAGTGTTCGCCTCACATTTAGCTACCCAAAACCTAGTGTTGCAACTCAAGATAGTTGAAGTGCAATTTAAAATAAAAAAAAAAGCAAAACACACCCCCCAGAATAAAAATGAGAAAGCTTATTTTAGGTCACCTGAAAAATTTGATCTAAAATAAATTATGTGGGAGTTTTATGATTAGATGCAATTGTATAAAACGTTGTGACAATGTTATTTACCTCCTACTTGTAGCACTACAAAGAGTATATCTGGAATATTGAAGGCTAATGGCCAAATTTTTCTACACCTTAGTTTTGAGAGAAAATAACTCCTGGAAAAGCTTCTTTCGTCTTTCTTATGATTATATTAATTTCCCATTTTCTGTGCTAAAGCATAAGATTTTATTTTTTTATCACTCCATGGATGTCAGCTATTAGCCATATTCATCATTATTTTTAAATATTAAAACATTGGAGAAGAATTTTAGGGAGATGCCCTTAAAAGAATGAGAAAACTGTTAATTATGCCTGACATTAATTACATTTGAAAACAGTTAAACGCTTATCTGCTACACAACTTGCCTCAGTTTATAAATATCCCGCTTTGTTTCATGCCAAAACCTGCTTAACGTTGAGCTAACTTCACATGCATACCAACCATATTCATGATTTGATTTACATGAAGTTTTTGTCAAATCCTATTCTCAGATTAGTCTTTGCTCTTCATAGCATTCTGCTACTTCAGTAGGACAGTATTATCTTTGAATTTGTTGGTCTTAAGAGATAAAGCCTTTCTCTCCCCCCTGCCCCTTTCTCCAAGTGAAATAAATTCAAATGATACTGATTTGTCTCTGTCAGTGGCTGAGAAAGGGAGTGAAAAATTAACTTGAACTTAAGAAAGAGAAGAAATATTCTTGCACGCTGTTAGCAATACATATCCATAAGTTGGGTTATTCTTTTAATCCATATTTTAAATTTCATTTGCATATTTCTGTCATTGCTCCTTGCAGAGCTCATATTTATCAACAAATCAGTTTGTACAAAGCTGAATCCCAAAAATACAGGATATGTTACACTTGTCTACTGTGGGATAACACACATGGTGGAACAAAGCTTTGCTGGAACTCCACTGACTTAGCTAACATGCATACTTACGTTGGAATGAGAAGAAAGCTGGCTGATAATGAATGGAAAATATATGGGGAGACCAGCCAAGTGGACCTTTGTCTCAATCCCAGTCCAGTCTTCTCAGGACTACCACGTGCTCAAATCTTTTTAGCACACTTACTTGTTCTGGGAGACATTAAAAGCCAATTTTATATAGCAGAGGATCAACCAGATGTAAGTGCTACATTAATATAACTAGACCAAACACTCTTGGCTGTCTGATATTTGACATCAGAATCCTAGTCAGATCTAATGTTAAATACCTGTACAACAGCTAAATGTCTTCCAACTATATAATATACAGGTTTCTTGAAGATCAGTGTCCAGAAAAGATGGTAGCTTGACCAAAGGTTAAGCAAAACAAGGAAAACTACAAAACACAGATTTTTAAATGAACAAGCAAACAAAACACCACAGCAGAAGGCTGTTAAAATTTGGACATTATCTCTGTCTAAAAGCATAAATTCTAAGTGGATATTACACAGCTGTAGGAGAACTGTCAGTGACAGCAAAAAGCATACTTCCACACATATGTAGTAGGAAGCTGTTGTTCATTAAGAACTATAACAAACAGGCATGGCAGCGATCAGCATCATAGCCATCATATAAACGTTTGTCTCATAACAATCCTCATTAACAAAACCTCTTCAGTCACAATTAAAAAGTGCAAGAAAACCTATTACTGCTGAGCATACCGTCATTCTGCTATTTCAGTACCAGTGTTGATAAAGCAGTCCAATATAGAAAAGAAAGCTGTCAAAGGAATATTTCTGCCTTTTACCAGATGGTACACACCTTGCATGTTTAGTGAATTGAATTTAAAGACTCAGAAAAGAATCTAACTACCTGTAGGCTGCAGAATTCTTAAACGTATTTGATTTAATATTAATATAGTATGTTTTACCAGATGATTTATTTGATGTAGTAAGTAATTTATTTGATCCAGTATCTCCCATATAATACATGGCATACCTGCTGTGACAGACAATATATCTAATTCAGTAAGGCAAATGTTTAATTCTAAGACTTCTTTGCTCTTCTGTATCTCTTGAATGAAGATATACTTTATTAGGTTACTGCTTATTAATTTCAATTTAAACTATTTCAAGCTCAGTGTTATGCACATAATGAGAAAGTAAACCTAGCTCAAGAGTGAAGAGCAAATACAAAAGAACAGCTTTGCATACAAGCCACTTTACTTCAATATGTTACTCTTGATAAGTAACATTTGCAATTAAGAATATTTCAACAGCTGCTAGTATTCATGAAAACATCAGTAAATTTAAAAGTATCATGTATTCATATTAGCGTTATATTACTGTTAGCTATAAATAATTTAATGTAGGTGAGGAACACAGATATTATCATGTACCCATTCACACACACCAAATTGTGAAAGATAGATGCAATTTACCTGTAATCTGAAAATTGTCATCCAAACTGTTTGATATATGATTAAGACATGCAATACATTTGCAGGCATCAGAAAAGGTATCAAAAGAATCACATAAAATGTTCTAGCTGGTAATGCTGTTCAGTGACATTTTGTCAATACACGCTGATTCTTTGACACATTACTCTAAGTGATATGCACACTGAAAGCAATCTTTAGTGGAATGGAAAAGTTTAAAAGAATTCCTAATCTTTAAATTATATTTCTTTCTGAGTAACAAAGAAAATAAGAAAGTTCACAGAGCATATTTTTTTTTGAAAACTGAGATTGAAAATTGCCTGTCAAACAACATAAATTTAGAGAATCAGAAGCATTCAAGGCAATGGAAAGGGGATTTTGAAGAAAATAAGTAAAACCAAAAAGTTCATTTTGATATATCACATTTTTCTTTAATGGGATAGCAGACATAAAGCCTTTACTGCCATTTTTAAATGAGATCTACTGCAGACTTTGTGTATTGGCCTGAAATATGTTAATAGTTCCTGCATGTGTAATTGAGAAAACTGAAGCTCATATTTTTCCCTAGTCACAATTTCTCCATCAGTACAAGCAGTACAGTAGTTCAAATGTGTAGCATCAACTCCTCTCTACATATAGCTCTAAAAAGCATTGCCCTATAAATTTGGAATTAAGTGGAATGCAGGCTGCCAGATCAATAAACTCATTCCGCATCCACAACTGGATACATGACATTTACTGTATTTTACTTGTGGAACCAGCACATTCAAACTCTCCAGTGTCTGTGAATTTAGTCAGTCAGCTTGATACAATTAAAAGAGAGACACATAGACAACATAAGCTTTAGTCTCCATTGATCAAGGCTTATAGCTGAAGCACACCAAGAAGAGCAGGCTTCTTGAGAAACAGTTGTTATGCCATCAGTTACACCTAGAGCTATTACAACTAAAACAATAATTGAATTATATAAATGCAAAAGCAGAAGCTCACATACATTCTCTCAAATCAAAACAGAGTAAGATTTTATTCACAATTAAATAGATATAACTTGTGAGTCAGAATTTAGAGATTAGATAGAATGAGTTGTGGTCCAACTCCATGCAGAGGATGGCCACCATAAGCCACTCACTCCTCTGTGAGGAGAAAAAACAGACCAATGCCCATGGCTTTCTACAGTTTACTGATAAACACTTCTGAGAGAAGAACAATAATAAACACACAGAGTGATAACACAGAGTGCTCACTTACCCAACAGCCAAGAAGCTGACAGAGACCACTGCACCATCACAAGAACGAACGAACGAACCAACGAACCAACGAACCAACAAACGAACGAACCAACCAACGAACCAACGAACCAACGAACCAACCAACCAACGAACCAACCAACCAACCAACCAACCAACCAACCAACCAACCAACCAACCAACCAACCCTGCCTCTGCCCCACCACCCCTTTTATAGGGGCTGATTGATGTCAGGTGATGTGGAAACAGCCCTGGCCAACTCAGCTCACCTGTGCTGGCTGCTTGGGAAGGTCCTCTCTGTCCTGGCCAGAAGCAGGACAGATAATAGGTTAGATTAGATAGATAGATAGATAGATAGATAGATAGATAGATTAGATAGATTTTTCAGTGCCAAAAAGGTGCTCTAAAATTCTATTATAGTGGTTAGGAAATTTTCCTAGGAGTGATGAGTCCTGGGTGTCAGTCACTCCGGTTCATTTATTGCACATGTTCTATAACTGCTAGATCAAATCATCTCAGGGAGAATGGGAATGGAGTCAGGTTTTCCTAACAGATGACTGATAAAATCACATGGAAGAGGTAAGGGAAATAAATAAATGTATCATCATCTTTCTGCATGTGTTTGCAGGAAAATTTAAAGACTGACATACTTTAGGTGGGAGGTAATACTTTGGCTATTCAATACAAGAATAATTCTGGAAGGAAATGGGATTCTAAAAGATATAAAAATGAAATAAAACATAGATTGTTCTCTGTGGTTGCTGAGCAAGGCCTTTTAATCCTAGTTTTGGACACAAGCAACAAAATTCTTCTAAAAATCCTCTTTAGGCTTCTCTATCCTTTTTTGGGGCCATACTATTAGATCTTGCAGAAGAAATGGCTGCAGTCAGGCAACAACATCTTCTGGTTCATTTAAATGTAATTTAAATATAATTCTAGAAACCACTTAAAAGGATAGAAAGTCTCAAATATAAAGCCTTTTTGGAAAATGGGGCTTTCTACAGGTCAGTGGGTTAGTCCATCAACTTTCACTTTCTATCGTAATACATATTCTTCAGGCAAACCCTAATCATACTCAACCCTGGTTCAGAAAAGACAGGGATCTCCTGGAGAGAGTCCAGCAGAGGCCACAAAGGTGATTAAGGGCCTGGATCATCTATGAGGAAAGGTTGAGTGAGCTGAGGCTGTTCAGCCTTGAGAAGAGAAGACTGAGAGGGGATCTCATAAATGTTTATAAATATCTGAAATGCAGGAAACAAAGGGAGATGGCCAACCTCTTCTCAGTGGCCTGTGGGGACAGGACAAGGGGCAACGGTCACAAGCTGAACCACAGAAAGTTCTGCACCAATGCAAGAAAGAACTTCTTCACGCTGAGGGTGACAGAGCACTGGAACAGGCTGCCCAGGGAGGTTGCGGAGTCTCCTTCTCTGGAGATATTCAAGACCTGTCTGGATGCCTACATGTGTGACCTGCTCTAGGGAACCTGCTTTGGCAGGGGGGTTGGACTTGATAATCTCTTAAGGTCCCTTCCAATCCCTACTATTCTGTGATTCTATGATTCAAATTTACAATGTACAGAGTCCAACAAACACTGCAAAAGCACACCAGCAGATTGATCGTGTCCTACTGAATAGGTATATGATTACTTGTCTTCTTTAAAGTGATTTTCTAAAAAAAATCACAAAAAACCCCACCCTTGTGCCCCCCCCTCCCACACACCTTTTTCATTGCTAGGGAGACTAGTCAACTTAAAAGTTCTCAGATTTATGGGAGTTCAAGAGAAATTTGTGTCTTTTTTCTGCATGCTTGATGCAGACTGATGATAAAACTAGATATTTTGGGAATTCAGTGAGAAACAACTTTATACTACGTTAGAAAAGGTTACTTATTAGATTCCCAGCTATATAATTTTTTCACAACTTCAACAAAACCAAAGAAACATTTAAACAATATTGTCCTACTGTGTTGACAATGTTAACATTAGTCACAAGTATACAAGTACACCTGGCATATTCACAGAATCACAGAATGTTAAGAGTTGGAAAGGACCTCAAAAGACCATCTAGTCCAACGCCCCTGCCTGAGTAGGATCACCTAGATTAAACCACACAGGAACATGTCAGATTGGTCTTGAATGTCTCCAGAGAAGACTCCACAACCTCTCTGGGCAGCCTGTGCAAGTGATATGTCACCCTCACAGTGAAAAGGTTTTCACTGGTGTTCACATGGAATCTCCTACACTCCAGCTTGCACCCATAGTCCCTAGTCATTGGAAACCACTGAGAAGAGCCTGGCTCCATCCTCTTAATATTCACCTTTAACATATTTATAGACATTAATGAGGTCACGCCTCAGTCTCCTCTTCTCCCAGCTAAGGAGACCCAGCTCCCTCAGCCTGCCCTCATAAGGAAGATGTTCCACTCCTTGTAATCACAGAATACTGAATCTTGACACCAGTTAATAGCCAATAATTTGAGACTGTATCGAAGACTAAGTTGCTAGCACTCCTGGTCAAGGCAAGAGAAAAGCTGAAATGCTTCAACTCTCATATAGGATCTCCAGATGATACACTTAAAAAAAATCAGTCATTTTAATAGTATTTTTCATGATTTGTGAAACCTAATAAATGCTTCAAAAGTCTGAGCAATGCCTGGCTGAGAATTTACATTACAGAACTTCTGATTGAGCAAGTGGATGATATTTATATTCGTTCATATTACTTACAATAAAATAATTAAAATCCCTTTATTATTTGGGACAGCAAGAAAACAAATGCACACTTCTTCCAATGCTCTGTTCCAAATAACTGACAAACCCTTTTTCTTCCTTTCACCTAAAAATGACTTTCTGCATTCAAAATCTCTTCACTGTTTGTAATTTGGATGTTTCTATGAACCAGTATCAATGAAATAATCCATTTTATTGTGTAATGGTATTTGATAATTTATACTTCACACAGATTTTTATATCCCCCAAGCAGTAACTCACATTGTTGAGGTTCTTTTCCTTAAATCAATGACTGTATTTGTAGCAAAAACCAATACCTAGCACCAGTAAAGCTTGAAAAAGCTAGAGCATCATGACATATATTTATTTCTATGTCAATGCCTGTCTAGAATTCATACATTAAAAATTAACCTTTTAAATAATAGATATTTCAATTTGAAAATGAATGTGCTCTGTGTGCTTATTGCTCCTGAAAAAAAGGCACTCCTCATTTCTTTATCATTGTATTTAAAGTGGTGCAGTCTTCTGACACGGTCTAAGAATTTTTTTTTTTTTCTACTAAGAGACAGTGACTGTAGCCTCTAGCTATATAAACTTTTACATTAGTGATGTTAATATTCTGCTACCAATGCAACTAAGAGAGGATATGCTTTCATTGACATTTCCCTTTGAAGTGAAATCCTGAAGCTTTAATTTTTACTAATGCAAATCCCTGCTAAAAAAATACTTTATCCCTGGTCACATATAAGATCTAAAGGCATCTTTGCTTTCAGACTTATGTATTAACCAGCTGCTGCATGCAATCATACAACCTTAGGCCCTGATAATGTCAGCTTTTTTTTTTTTTTTTTAAGCAGAGTAAGCAGGGATAAATTGCTACTTAAAAAAGAAGACTTCCAAATTGAATCCTAAACTTCTGATGGAAGAATGATGCAGTGATTTTCAGAATCTGAACCTGTGAAGCACTGAAAAGACAGGTAAACCTCACAAAAAAATTGTATGATGGCTGTGATACTGCAAGGTTCACAGAAGAATATAAGGAAATGACAGTTTCCCAATTAATGCATTCCTTAAAAATTTACAATAGTTTGTCAGAAAGTTGCAATGTCCCTGTCTATTCTGAACAGATAAAAAATAAATGAAGTCCTTATGGTTTTCATATGGTTACAAACAGAGCAAAGGTCAAAGACCAACAGCTAAATCATCATTATCTAAAGAAGTAGTACAGTTGTCAAAAAGAGGATTTGGGAGAATGGGGTTCAGACTGCACTCAGGACAAGATTCTGGCTGCAATTCCATTTCAGCTGGTCATGGATAACTAAATTATGTAATTGTTTAGTGCATCTTATTACACTTTGCAAAGGCCATTGTCCTGCTATCTAATGACATCTGCATAGGTGTAAGTATCAATGGTGTTACACTTTTTCTTCGCATATGTCAATCTAGAATCAGTATATTTTACTTCTGTGGGAATTTACAAATATCTAAAATATGAAATATCGCACACATGCAAAGTAGTAATGGCAGTTTGAATTTGAGCCTCTTGAAGTTTTCTTACACCTTCATTATATCAGCTGAATTCTGCAATGACTTCTCAACTGATGTAGACCAGGTCAACCCTAAAAGGTGATTGCACAGGGCTGGTGGAAGCTCAGTAGCACTGATCAACTTCTTTGTTAGTTGCAACTATGTACCTTATTAGCCAGCTTGGAATATAGGCAGACCAAGCTTTTACCTGATTGAAATATAAAATGGGTCCACCAGTAATTATCCCTCCAAATGAGGAGCTTTGCCTCCAGTGTCACTGCTATCAACAGTGTACTGAAAGCTGCAAATACTTGTTTGTGCACATTATACCTATAAACTACTAAAAGTTTATACAGAGAATTAGCTACATTCAGGCCCTCAGAGAGGGATTAATTAGTCCCTGACAGAATAACTGCATTATGCTGCGAACCATTACACACATATGTGTATTTACAGTTATTCCACATGAAGAAGAGAGCAATGTGCATTTTATTCTCTCACGTGTGAAGGATGTTTTCCAACAACCTGCAGCTGTCCCATCAATTCTGTTGTCTTTAATTCCTTGGTGCCACACTTGTATACACCATTCCACAAGTAAGAACTTGACTCTTACAGTCTGTGATAGAAGCAAGCTATTTTGAGGTACTTGCTCATGATCTAGTGGGTGGAAACACTGTTTAATATTTCTTTTGTAGGACATACACTGCATGCTAAAATTATCTTTGTAATTGTAATAAATTCAGAATTTTGACAGTAATTAAAACCAGCAGGTAACATAGGACATGTTATTTCATTTATTAGTTGTCTTTTATATTCCTTTTATGTATGAATGAAACATGATTTTTGAATGGTATGAGCTTGATGTGTTTCTTAACACATGAAGAGCTTCTACTTTGACTTTACTTTCTGTTGGATCAGAAAGGTTGGATCAAACTCCTTAGAAAAAGAAAATGCCGCAAGTTCCAATAATTTTTATGTGAAGAGATTCAGATACTTGTGATGACCACTGGGTTGGATATTTCTGTCTTTATATATTGCCCCAGACATTATGCATTTGGGCTGTGCCAGCTACAGAAACACACCATGCAATTTCTTCAGATTTTTTCTTTATTTTTTTTGAAGGCACACTGTTAAGATTTTAGTCAAACTAATTCAAAGCACAAATATGCATGTCATACCTGATTTATACTATACACAGTGAACAGAAAAGACTTTTCCTTCTTGTTTTAACAGCTATTTTATACTGTAGCACTCTTTGGTTTGTGTCTTGCTAACACGATGCCTAGCTCGAAGTGCACAGATGTATAGCTGTACCTTGAAGACCAGTATCATCACAAGCATTTTCAAATAGGGTTTTAAGAAAGGCATTTGACCTTAGTAGACTTTGTCAATATAATCCGTAGTGCAGTGGCTGGGGCTGAAGCTGAATAGTAGCTAACCTTCTAGTAACACATGCTGTTCTCTCTGCTGGCAATTTGTTACAGCACTGGTTGGGTGAACAGTAAATTTCAGAAGAAAGTCCTATGGAAGAACTGGGTGTATGTAGCATGCTACCAGGAGCTCTGTTCAAATGATACATTGAGTAATTGGAACAAGAATTGCAGAAGCTGATTTAGTGGTAAATACAAGTTAACAGTGCAAATACTCCCTAGCAAGTTAGAGAACCACTCACTGTAATTTTTTTTCCCTAAGATAACTTTGCAACCCTGCCCATAGTCCAGAGCCCTCAGCATTGTTGCATGACACACATTATGTATGTCAAAAGCTTTAGCCAGAAAAATACTTGCAGAAATAGCTGCAGTATCTGCAGTGGACAGCAATCTATTCCCTGATAAGTGCCACTCACATACATGCAGAAAAGCTGTAAGGTAGCTTTTGTTAAAGTCAACTCAGTTTAACCATACCCTGGTCTGATGTCTGAACTTTGAAATTTGGAAAGATACTAACTGTTCCAAATATATTTCACATTTTATTAATTTAAATGAAAATAATTGCTGTGGGAACAGCCACCACCACATAAATGCTTTAGTTTTCATTTAAATTCCATATTGAGAATGCAGGCATTGGGACACACTTTCAAAGATATTTAGGTAACTGCTGATGCAAATTAGTAGGGTAGAGTATTCAATATCCCTAACACAGAAACTTTCAAAAAATCCCTTTGCATGCCCGTCTTCTTTGTGGGGTAATATAATTATCTTCTTACATATTACTGAAGGGGTTATAAGTGCTACAAATGCTGTGTATTGTCTACACAAAAGGAAATTTCACCATAACTAGAATTATAGAATCACCTCGGCTGGAAAAGACCTTTAAGATCATTGAGTCCAACCGTTAAGCTAGCACTGCCATCCCACCACTAAACCATGTCCCTAAGCACCTCGTCTATCCATCTTTTAAATACCTCCAGGGATGAGGACTCCAGTCCCTCCCCAGGCAGCCCATTCCAGAGCCTGACAACCCTCTCGGTGAAGAAATGTTTCCTAATGTCTCGCCTAAACCTGCCCTGGCGCAGCTTCAAGCCATTCCCCCTCGTCCTATCGTGTGTTAGCAGGGAGAAGAGGCCGACCCCCACCTCACTACAGCCTCCTTTCAGGTAGTTGTAGAGGTCAATCAGGTCTCCCCTAGTTTATATTATTACTATTGCTTCTACAGTCTTGGTAATTGGGAAATCGGAGAGGGGACGACACTGAGAGGGGCGAAGGACAAGGAAGTGCAATTTGCTTTCTAAATGAGGAAGATACAATTGAATAACCATGCCCAGGACACAATTTAAAGAAAAAAATAAACATTATACCTTCAATAAGGTGTTATCATTGAATAGAAAAATTGTTCCTTATTCTCTATATATTTATAGAGATTCCGTATTCTCTTTATATTTATATAAATTTGTGCTGTAAGTTGTGTTACTATCTTCTTTCCAGATTTAGTGTTATAAAAAAAAAGTAATTAAAACGAATACAGATATTTATTATCTATCAAATGTATATTAATTGCTCCTAGCAGATAATTCTGATCACATCTTGCTGAATACTTGGAGAGAAACCTAGGAGTTTCACAGGAAAGACAGAAAAATGGAATGTTAACAATCCTTTTTATAGCCTGAGTTACTTTGCTACCACAAGGAACAAAACCATGTTTTAACTTGTGTTTGAGTATTCATAAAGTTGTTAGTGTAGTTTAGGAAAATAGGGTTACAGAATTCATGTTTTCTACCCCTTTGTGATTCAGTGCTTGATGGTATTGTGCAATTTTAAGCAGAAATCTAAGAATAAAATGATAATGAATTGGTAAATGTACATTACTTCTCTGATGGAGATTAGATTACCCCCACATATGTTGTCTGCTTCTTCAGAATAAGGAAAAAAAATGTTTTAGGAGTTTTTGTTTAATTTTAATAGAATAAGCGTTTTTCGTTTTTAAAATGTAATCTCCTGATTGCATATTGGACATTATTTGTGAACAGAAAATCAGTTCAAGTTACATATTTCACTTTCCTTCTATGGTAAAATTCTTACTAAATATTTTGGATGTTCAAACTCAGCTTCCTTAAAATCTGTTGAAATAATGAATTCAAATAATATAAAATAATTTAATTTTGTTCAGAGATTTTCCTATTGAACCTACACACAGTAATCAACCACCATTATGATAAATTTAGTTTCTAGTGTAAAATACTATTTTTTTTCATCTCTGTCTCTGTATGTATTGTTTTTCATTTGAATAGGTGGCCCAAGCATCTTCTGATAGTTTTCTAATCTAAGTTTTTAGTATAGAAAATAGTCTTTTGGCTAGGAAAAAAACCCATTTTTAAAGTCAAGTTTAAATGCAAAGTTATCGTTTATTTAGAGTCATCACATAAAATTGCCAGACCAGCTTTGTCCTTTATTTATCATTAATGTATTCAGAAAAAAAAAGAGCTGAAGAGGTTCACTGTGGGTACTTCTCAGCTTAGCTGTATCAACATCTGAATTTTCCAATGATTGATATCCCTTGCATCTCTGACAGTTCAAAAAGAAATAAGTTTTATTGTTAAGATTATTTGCAAAATACTTGGCTGAAACTGGAAAACCAAACAATCGAACATCTACAGCTGACTCATGTAAAATTTTTGGACCAGCAAGGTGAATCCAGATTCCCCTTCTCTCAGAAAAGTGCCCAAGAAACCAGGCTGCTCTGATGTTATCCCTCTCATTGAGGAATATCTGTTTTACAATAAATTAAGCTGCTTAGGACATGCTTTGATTAAACTAAATATGCATTCTTCAGTAAAGATTTTGCAATAAAGTGCTATCCATCTCCCTCAAAGTACATTATGGAATTGTAGCCAGTTGATGGCATCAGCTCCCTCTTCCTCTTCATCTTTCTTGGTCTAAGAGTCACATCATCAAAGATAAAGGCATTTTCTTGCTGCTCTTTTTTTTTTTTTTTTTTTTTTGTTTTTTTTTATGGAAAAGTTTTTTTTTTTTTTTTGTTAGATTATTTGCATGGAACAGTTTTTCCTGTTTGTTCCATGTTCACATTAACTTTTCAGATCTTACCTCTGGTGATGCTACATAAACACAGAAGAATTCCCATGTTGATTTTTAAAAATTTGATTTATGTCTCTTTATACAGTATGATATAAAGTTTTACTTTGTTCTACTTTAATCTCAGTCTCTGACTTCAATATCATGGAAGAATAATGGCAAGTGTAGCAAATATATATTTGAACTTCTATAAACCGTCAACTGCTTAGTCAACTGAATGTTTTGGTTTTGTTGATTTACCATCAATAATGCAATGACATAATCCAGTCCAACTTCTTTATCATAGCTCATCATACCACACAGAACTCAATGATTTGTCTAATATGCACTAAAGAACATTCCCAACACATATCATGTTCTGCGGCAATGACAAAAAAGTTCCTTTAAAATAAGTTTTCTGAGGTTAAAATAATACAGAGTTGTCAATGTTATGAGAAGAGAAATTTTAACATTTTAGCAATTAATATACTGGATAAAAGCTAACATTATATCCAAGCGGCTGTGTCTCCTTTCTTAGGTCAGGCAGCAGAGTTTTGTTTGCATTATACTCTAGTATGCAGGGGTACACAAATGAAAATTGATGTCAAATTTTAGTCCCACCTCTTAGTACATAAAGTAGGCTGGGTATCATCAAAAGCACTGAGAGGATAAACAAAACAAAATGATGTCGGACTACATATTTTCCATTATAATTTCAATTTGTGGTCAGGTGAGAACTTCTGTGAAGAACTTGTGAGAACAGGTGAGAAGATGTGTGTGTGTTTAAACAGGCCAGGAAGATTGGTGGTTTCTATAATTATTTCTTAGTTTCACCGACATTAATTGAGTTTACAGACAATAAATCTCAGCTCCAAACCTTCCTTTCGTGTTTGGTTACATTGATTTCAGAGGTGTACTCAAATCTTTGCATAGCTAGAAACTTGCACTGTGTTGGTAAGCTGTTAAATATAAATACCCTTTAATTGGTCTAGATCAATCATACAGATTTTTCTACCTTTTCTATTTATAGAAAACACTTTGAGATGACCTTAAAACTGATAGAATCCTCCTATAATCACCTACTTAATGCTGGTATTTAAACAAATATAAATCACTTCACAAAACTTATGATGTTCTGTTGATTTCCTTTCAGAGGTCCAATGGGAATAATGAAATTCCTTTATGATTTACACTGTACTTAAACTCTCCCCTCACCACTAAATGCAAATCCACCTTCTAAGACATATTCTTATTGAATATTTAAGGGATTTTGAAAATTCAGTTCCTTGGGGATGAAAGTTACAGACAGAAATAGATCTGGGTGGAAATATTTAATAAATGCAGGCAAACTGACCACAGATATTGTCAAACAATTAGTGATTTTGTGAATTTGTTAATTTTTCTCCCTCGGTCAAATTAATATTAACCTCAAACCCAAAATGGCTCAATTCAGTATAGTAGAATGGGGTTTTTTTATATGCTTAGTCAGTGAGTCAATGTACTTCTGTGTCTTTTAATTAAAATGGGGCAACCAATTTCATATTTCATAAAACTATTTCAACTTTAAAACATAAACAATGTAAATGTTTAAAGCATTTTGTTTGCCTACAACCTGCAAATTTCTTGCCCATTTTTCACTTTGGAGATATGAATTGTCTCAAGTCTGACTGATGGCAGTAGACAAGGCAATCACTTCAGGCAATCAGCAGTTATAGTCAATAATAAGGCTTTAATAAATTTAGTTAAAACAAAAGAAATTTAGCCCTTCTTGAGGGTTTGTTTGGGTTGGTTGGATGTTTTTTTTTTAAAAAAAAGAAAACTCATAGGGGCATATGACTTGTTATACTCCCCCACATAAAGTATGGAATGCTACTGAAATGCTTTTTTATAAATATCATAATTTTTCATCTCAGGTTTTTTTTTTACCACTTTCAGGTTCATTTCATGTTTTAACTTTGAAAACCAGACATTCCTGTCCATATTTTCACAGCTGGTGTTTTATTTTCATATGCTAATTTCTCCTCTTGTGATACAGTATCAGACTTGAATACCACAGCCCAGAATATAAACAGAAAAGTTTATTGGCAGTTTCCTCCATTTAAAGCAAAGAAAAATATCTTCAACATAAACTTTTTGGTGGACGATCTGAGAATTCTTCACTGACTGATTCCATGTGATGGTGATTTCCATATAGAAGCAAAGAAATTGCTATTATCTAAATTATCTTTTTTATATATATTCAATTGCTTTTGGAGTGTTGGAAAGTACGAGGATGTACTCAGTTTTAACACCTTATAAAAATTAAATTCAACAGCCATTATAAGAGCATGACTAGAGATTTGTCACAGACCACTGAAGCATTTAACTGATATTCCACTAACCTTTCTGCTCCATCTGAACCTGAACAGCCTTTTCACAGAACAATCAATGAAATGAGGCTTCCCATTCCAAATAACTGCTGCAGGGATACAAACTTCCAAGTCCTGGAAAATGACAAACAAAAACTGGTGCAAAGTTTTACCAGGCACCTTTGAAAACACTTGTAATATCTGAAAAAGCTTCTAGCTGATTTTTGTAGAATCCATCCCTGCAGCCAACCCCTCCCTCCCCACCAGAACCCCTCCACACAAACCCACAACAGCCATCATCAAAGATTCCATATTTCTAGCTGGCAAAATGTCTGCCGCAAAGTAATATGGAAGAATGAGTGCTAAGTAATTCAATGATAATTAAAATCATGCACCAAAAAGTTTGATGATGAATTTCAGCATCTTAATTTTTCTAGTTTAAAAAAAGGAGGATCTAAGAGGATTGTAGATAGTGTTGACAGCTTTTGAGTAGGAATTAATTAAAATATTTTACTGATAGCATGCTCCAAACATTTATAACAAAGATCTTGTTAACTTTTTGATTCCACAAATTTTAAAAGTAATTTATATGGCTTCAGTTATGTTCATTTCTCTCCAATCATGTAAGATTTTTCAATGCACATAGGCAGGGCTCCTTGAGATCAATGAGCATATTTTGCAGAGTTCAGAGGTAAGACAACTTGGTCCTTCTATGAAGCACAACATGAGTAAAATAGAAAAATTAAAAGTAATGTGGTTTTTTTCATGTAATTTTTGATCAAGTACTAGATATGAAACTGTAAATATCACAGGATGTGAATAATCTTTACATTCTCCATCAACAACAGGTTTTACAGTCAATAAGATCATCTATCACCAAGAGTGATATTTGGTGCCAAATCTTCTACAGTGGCTTAGGTGATAGGTATTACATTATAGCACTATATGCAGTAGTAACAAAAGTAGAAAATAAACTTTATCTCACAGAAAGCACAGAAAGAGGATAACCTAGAAACAATGCGTTACAGTTTTCTCGTTTGGGGGGTGGGGGGGTCATATTTCATCAAAAACCAGACATCTTCAAATTTAGCATGTTTAGATTTACAACTTTAAATATGCTTTTCACATTTTACAATAAAAAGAAAACCACAAGGCATGTTAAAACTTACAAAAATTGAAGCATCGAGAAAAACAAAAAGGCATTAAGAAAAACAATAGTGAATATCTGATGTTAAATCACTAAATAACTAGTAAATTTTTCAAAAGTAGCTAATTTTTAATGCAAATAAGGATGACTTTGTTTGTCAATGATTAATTGTCTCTAAAATTGAAGTTCACACTGGGGAAGAATAATTGAATATGTTCTAGAATTGAATCACAAGATTCTTTAAGTGCTAGAGAATCAGCAGACCATTTAGCCCAGCTGTTTCTAAACAGTTTGATATCTGAATTACTGTGTTAAATTCTTCGTGCATGTGTATTTTAGGTTTTTAAAGGGTTAGTCTACTTTCCTATTTCTACTGCATGTCTATGTTTATGACCAATGTTATCTTACAGAGTAGTGCCACAGGATCCTTGACCTAGTTCATGGCTTGAAAGAACCCCAACAGACACAGGCAACTCATCAGAACTAAAATGTTTCTTACCTACAGCATTGCACAAAACATCTGAATCACTGGACGTACGGGGCATGGCACAGAGAACACTGATTTATAAGCTGTGAGACCTAACTCATCACCCATGAGCTTAAGTTGTGCTAAGGGCCTCCAGCATAAGGCAGCTTCTGGCATTTATTTGCACTTCTCCACCCTGTCCCACTTCTGTTTGCAGAAGCAGCAGCCACAGCTGAGTTCTATGACCTAAACCAGAGAAATACTAATGCCTCTGAAAGTTTGGCACACGTAAGCCACCATTTTCCAAGGAGAATTTCATTCAGTTCCTCAACCTCCTTACAAATAGTTGTATTATGAATATCTAATTTTTTTCCTGATACTTACTGCACAAGTTCATAAATAACACCCTGATACATTCTGGTGTAGTGTTGCAGTATTTTCAGCGATGTGACTGCTTAACTTGTCTAACTTTGCAAAGTCTTATCTAGACAGTTGCAAAATAGTGTTCACTCTTGTCCCCTTTACCTGAAAATCAAAACAAAAGAATCAGAAATTTCAAAATATTTTCAATTTTTTTTTTTTTGTGGAGTTGAAGAAGAGGAAACAATAATGAGAAGTTGTTCATATGCCTAAAAAGTGACCCATTAGTCATGTGTTTCTGCAAGTTTACCAGTTTTGAGAAAGTATGCATCTGTTATGTGGCTTCAACAGATAAAATCACAGAACCACAGAACGTTAGAAGTTGGAAGGGAACTCAAAAAATCATCTAGTACAACCCCCCTACCTGAGCAGGATCACCTAGATTAAATAATTTATGTCATCTTGGAACACTGTATAACAACTTTTCACCTACAACTAAACACATTGCAGACATCTCATGTGTTCATGCACCAGCACAGTAGATCTCTGCCCATATTTTGCTTGATGTGCTCAAGTTCTCAGTCATATTTTTTCTCTGTTTTTTCTCGGGATTTTCAGTAACCAGGTACTTTCATCCTTCTGTTCTTATAATTATGTTTTATATTTGCTTACATCTCTTTCATATTATAAGTGTGTATATACTCTAGTGCACACACATCTACTGAGACAATTTCTGTTGAGATATTCACCAGCTAAGATGCATTAAAATTATAACTGCCTAGTAGGTATTTAATTTTTTCCATACTTAAGACCAGATGCTTTCACTGAGCTGCAACTAAGAAGATTTTTTTTCTTTTGACAGTGGTAAACATAACAGGAATTTTAAGACAATTAAACAGTGCTCTGCAGTACTAGCAGAGTAGGGTGAAATACTTCTCCTTCTGAAACATCAGAAATGATGCTCATGAGAGGTACAAGAAGAGGCTGGATAATTAATTCCCCGTGAAGAATAACTGAAAGTGTAAAAGGCCACAAAATATTTGACCTTTGCACTGACCAGAACTATGTCGCTCTGCTACTGTAAATAAATGCTATATAATATTGTGCTCTTCTGTGGGGTTTTTGTGGGTTCTTTTTGGAAGATGGGGTTGTTTGTGTGTTCTTATGTGTTGTCAAAATAACAGGTTTATCTTTAAAGCAAGTAGAATTTATCCACTCTTTGCTTCTAATCAATACTTAAAGGTTAAAGGTTTTTTTTTAACACAATGGAAAAGAATTAAAAGCAAACATATATCTATCACTCCTACACATTGTTGGGGGGAATGAATTTATACCTTTTCTCACTGCATAAAATGTTTATTTTCAAATGTCTGTTACCATTTTTTAATTAAGAATTCACAGAAGTTTTATTTAAATGTACATAATGTATTCCTACCATTCTGAAGGTCTGGAAATTTTGCCAGTGTATGAAACATTGTATTCCATAGGAAAAATGAAACGAATACTTCTGTGTCTGATACGAGAGATTTATTCCTTAAACTGACACAGTCATAAATCTAAATTAGAGCAAACAGCACAGTCAAGGTAATATCTAATTGGTCTTTCAGCTTGGGATTTCAGAGGCTTGAAATGCTGATTACCTAATAAGGCAAAGAATATCCAAACCTTTAAAGGCAGACATGAATGAGCTTTGTTGTCAACCTACTTTCCTCTTTGGAAAACAGAAGCTAGTGCTGCCACTAATCTCTGCTTTTTTTTATGTGTACCAGAAGGCAAGTTTGGGGCTTTGATGAGTTAAGAGGGTTTTTGTCATGTTAGGCTTGCCAACAGCAGACTTATTGCAGAGCTAGGGAATGAGGCAGACGTATGACCAGATGGAAGAGTAATCTCAGGACAATTGACCTTACAGGGGAAAAAAAACAAAAACAAAAACAAAACTAAAAAAAAAAAACCTCAACGTCTCTGGCTCCCGGCAGCATGGCCAGAACATCATATGTGGAAGGCCTGTGTCCTTCCAAAAAATCCAATCAAGGTTTCACATACACTTTAATAGCGTTAAGTCCATGTCCCAAGCTTTATTCATTCCTACCTAGAGAATGAGGACAGATCCCTCTTTATTTAATTGTGACAGAGAAAAGCAGTTGGAGCATGGTCTGAACTTCTGGGTCCTCACACTTATCCCTTCTTCTGTTTCACAGAATCAGAGAATCACACAATGTTAGGAGTTGGAAGGGACCTTGAAAGACCACCTAGTCCAACCCCCTGACAGAGCAGGATCACCTAGATTAGATCACGCAGGAATGTGTCCAGACAGGTTTTGAATGTCTCCAGAGAAGGAGACTCCACAACCTCTCTAGGCAGCCTGTGCCAGTGATCTGTTACCATCACCATGAAAAGGTTTTCACTGCTGTTCACATGGTTTTCCAGCTTGCACCCATAGTCCCTTGTTTTGTCATTGGAAACCACTGAGAAGGGCCTGGCTCCATCCTCCTGACACTCACCCTTAATATATTTATAGACATTAATGAGCTCACCTCTCAGTCTCCTCCAAGCTAAAGAGACCCAGCTCCCTCAGCCTGTCCTCATAAGGAAGATGCTCCACTCCCTTATTACAATTTCAACTATAATATAAAAAATTGGCTGCGCATGCCTTAAGTAAAATGGAGTCAAACACCAAATAAAGCAGAATCAAACCGAAGAAACTGCATAGGAGACACTGATGCCACAGTCAGAGGCTTGTATTTTAACAGTGATCTTGGTACTTGTAACCTCCCATATGCTAAATGGGTCTTGTAGGAATTCCAGAGGCTGAGAAGTATGGAAATCTCACTTAAACATATCAGGCATTGGCATGAATTTTTCCTGCACAGTCTAATCGTAAAAAAGCCCTCCCTTCCACTGCTGATCTTTCTAGTTGGGGAGTTTTTGCCTTTGAAACTTTCACTGTCATCCCTCTGCATTGTGTCCATGGGTGTACACTAAAATATGGTTAGTTTTGGGGGATAAATTAATGAATGTCATGTCATTGAAACATTTGATGAACTCCACAGAGAAAGATATGTTCTTATTTATGCCTTCTGAGGTAAAAAAGTCCTTTTTATTTTAAGAGAATAAAAAATCCCAAGATCTTTTAAAATGCATCTTAAGGAAAATATATAAAAAGTGTAGAGGGAAAGGCAATTTTGCCCCATTTTTTGGAAGTTCAAGATAGACCTTTTCACTTCTAATCAATACATTCTAATTTAAAGCTAATTCTAAAAAAAATGTTCCTTCTTACAAATATTACTTGTGAGTTTTTAAATTAAAAAAAAACAAACCTAATCCTTGAGATGAAATTATCAGAATCAGTCATGACAGAGTAAGTCAGGCATTGCTGCTTTGAAAATTTGATGTGTAGGTTATTGCACCAGGGTTTGTGTGTTTCATGTAAAATGAAATGTACTTTTAAACTCTGACTCTCCAAGCAGAGCCTGAGAGGAGCAGTGCAGCAATGCCTCTTAGTTACTAACAGGGAGAAACTGACACCAAATAAAACAAAGCTCTCCCAGGAACCTCAGGTACCCTGTGATAGATCCGGCAGCATACATCTGAAACCAGCTGGGAGGCTACAAGGACGTTGATCACCTTGAACCTCTTCTAATTTTACAGCAGAGCTTTTGATGTACCGTGGAGTCAATTCTCCTTATAAGCGAATGGCCAGGCAGGTTACTCTCCTCAGCATAGTGGTGATTGCAGCAGGGCCTGCACGGAGGGTGCTGTGAATCAAGGAAAATGTGCACAACTGGTCAGTTTTTGCTGTCCAGCTGTTTGGCAAGGCTGCCAGCGTGGGCAGAAATCTTCTGCACTTAGAATTCAAGGCCATGTTTGTGTACCCTGGTGTAGATCACTGGCCTACACAGAGGACAGTGGGCTAGGAACAGTCCTTTCTGTAACAGAAGGAAAAAACCTGCCCCAGCACCCCTCCTGTGTGGCAGTGTAGAAATTAAGCAGGGGAGGGAGAGCTGAGAAGAGATTTCTCAACTATGGAAGGGATTAATTTGAATAATCAGGTCTTCCAACTGAACATATGAAATTTAGCTTACTATTATCTTGGCATTCGTTTCAAAATCTCTGGTTCACACCTGATCCTTTTTAAGGCAAAGCAAAATATATTGTGTACCACATTTTACTAGATTAGCTGAATTTTTTTTTTGCAAACCATAGAGATACAATTGCATAGCTGACACTATTTTCTTTGATTTTTTCTCTTGGTCCTGGGGTTGATTAAACCCTATTCATTTTTCATTATAAAAATTTATAATGTCAAAACTCAGTCATCATCTCAAATTTTAAATTAAAACCCCAAAATATAAGATACCAGGATCTCCTCCAACTAGTCTGGTGATATTTAAAGCTTATTTTGACAATTCCAAAATATTCTGACCAGTTCAAATTTCACCCTCTGTTAAACACCACACAGTATTTAACAAGTTATTTTTCAATAAACTTAAAGTGAATTATAGAAGAAAAAAAAAGTCTGAAGGAAGTGAGAAGTAAAAAATTAATTTGTTTCACTATATTTTGAACATCTGCTGATAGATGATGGATGAGAACTCAATATGAAATATGTTCAGTTGCCATTTACTTCACATAACACAAAGGAGCTGCTAACAGCTATGACATAGCTGTACCTGAAGACTGAGTTTGCTGCTGAAACAGTCAACATCTTTCATGATATCAGCATTGAAATCTCAATCACAAATCAGCATTTTGCAGGTCCAGTGCACATGACACTTCCTACAAGTAACTGTCCTTTTAACAAGCCACCAGATACAACTTGGTGTTTCAAAGCTCAGTCCAGCATATTGCAACATCACAACCTTGACTGGACAAAGTCAGAGATGTAGGATGTTCCAAAAAGTTATAAACTTCCTCAGGCTGATAAGGGAAATAAAACACAATACTGACAATGGCTGTCACCAAAATAGCAGCAACTTGATGAGGATCCAAGAAAACACACAAACCTATTAGTCTAATAGTTCAGGAAAATGATTTTGTGCTCCATACTCACTGGATCTAGTACGAACTTTCTTCTGTTGGTCAAAGGGAGGAGACAAAACTAAAAGAGCACTCAAATGACACTCCCTACATGAGTACAAATGTAGATTTATATCATGTTTCCTCAGTGGCAGGCAGTTTAGGTTCAAATTAAACATATTTTTGAACCACTTGATTTTTTAAATAGCCTGAGCCTCTACCATTTAAAAATTCATTAAGAAAAGGACTGTTTAAATTCCTATCCTAAAATCAACATCAGCTTCTAAAAATTTAAAATTTAAATTATTAAAAAAGATAAAAAGTAAAAATAACACAGCATCTGATGACTATAACTTCATATAAAGATGACAATGTGTAAAAACAAAAATATAAGGAACCACTTAGACATAATTGGCTTTATAGGAGTGAACAACACATTCAAATCCCTTTCATCTCTATTTCAGATTAATTTCAGATTTTATTTCTAATTAAAAAATAAAAGCATTTAGAAAGTTAGAATATAAAGTTACCCCCATTATCAAATAGCTGTACCTATACAGCTTCTCTGAATCTAACAGGTAAACTGCAGTCAGTGCAGCAGAATGCATGTAAGTTATTGTAATTTGGAGAAGATTTAAAAATGAGAATTCCTGAAGCTGTAAAGATGTCATGATACCTGTGTGGTCTGTTTGTGTACAGAGATTCTGTATGCTGCAATATTAATATGTCTTAGAGACCCCTCCTGTCAAAAATTCAGATATGCGGTGCTGTCTGGTGAAAAGCCAGTAGAAAGATTGTTTATGTTTTCCAATTTAATTGCTTGTAAAACTGAATCAATATAAATCATACTAGCTGGCAAATAGGTAAGTGAAATCAAGGAAGTCTACTGTAGAGACAGTGATATAGCATTAAATTCATACAGCTGCAAGCTTGACAGCAGTCAGTGCGTATCTGAAAATCCATTTTACTTCCTCTCATATGCATATGGTTACAGCTTGCTTTTCAAATAAATCTGATCAACATTTTGTGGTATTTGAACATTTTCCCGTCTGGTGGATTGTTCATAAAACTCATTTTCTCTGATTTAGTGAAGCTAGGAGCATGCCAGCCTGAATGGTTTTAGATATGTATTTGGAACTTCTGGGGTTTTGCAATCCCTCATATGTCCCATAATATATTTCTAATTTTACAACAGATTAATTTATGTTTTGAAGCTAATAATCCAGGTGTCACAGTGTTTGGGTAGTCTTTGCCTTATTAAGGTGTTTTATTGTAAAGGGTCATGCTCACTGAGTCTGTGTATTTTATATCAAAAGATGAAACGGTTTTAATTTTGAAAGGCATTTTGCTCCTTTACTATAATGCTCAACCCTCTTAAATGAGTGTGACTATCCCAAAAAGTGTTAATTATTCCATATGTAGCTCCTACTTGCATTGTGCAAGATATTGCTTGCAGCCAATTACTCTAATGGTCCAAGCTAAGTAATAATTTTTGAATTAAATTAAGGCATTTGTATTTCCTGAACTGCTCTTTACTTCAGCAGTCTTATTGTTTAATGACCCCCGAATGCTGGCACAGTGCAGTAATTAAGGCAGCAAGGGAATATCTTAATAAATATCCTAGCACCACACCTGTGATAAGTCATAAACACTCTTTTTGATCACTAGAAAGTACGTTAATTCAAAGTGCAGAAACTATATATATTCAGTGTTCAGTTCAAACCCTTAATCTGTCCACTAGTTTATAGAACACGGAGGGGAAAAAATGGAGCTTATCATCTTGTAGTGAACATATTTGCATATTATAAGTTTCTGTTCCTTATACTGGAATCCAAACCCATTTTGGTTAGTCTGTAACTGGTCATCCTGAGCTGCCAGAATGCATCCCATCATTGCTTTTGTCCGCAAGCATTGTCCTTCCAGGAATTTGGTATAGTTCTGATTTTCATTTTGTCTCGACATTACACAAGGCTGACAATACTGCCCATGTTGCCATTGTCCCACATGGCAGCCAGTGATTAGAGCAGATTCAAACAGATATTGAAGTCCCTCATTGGATGGCGTACACTAGGTGCCACCTTCACATTATTAAAACATCAATCATGGTAGAACCCTTGTGGTGTGCAGGGAGCTGCTGAAGTAAATGAAGCAAAATGAACCTCTCTGTCAAGCCAATAGCAAACATGCTAAGCTTATTTCAGAAGTTTCCCTTTGTTTCTCAGATATTACTCAGATCTTCAATACAATTTAAAATGTTTTCATTATTTACAGTAGGCAGCATTTAAACCCATCTCCCTATAGTAATGCTGGTAATATTTCCTTTAACCCCCCCCCCACACACACACCCCAGGCATTTTCAGGTACTGCCCATCAGTTATGTTTAAAAGATTTTAAGATTTTCATAGGAAGCATCTCCCTCCTCTCAGTTGGCGAGGCACACAGCCACAGCAAAGTTCTGCATGGTGGTCTGGGCATTGCCAGGAACAACTATGGGATATTTAAATGGCCCTGGGCAGCTCTAGTGACCAGGAACAACATGTCCAGGGTCTTCATCAGGGATTGAGAGGGTGCAGAATATTGAGAGAGTGCCACGGTTTGCACCACGGTTTGTGCAGAATAGCATGTGAGGAGGGTCATGCTTCCTGCTTGTAGTCCCACAGTCCAAGGAAGTGACCTAGTTCTCTGACAGGATGGTCGGCATTCATCTCAGAGTTAAAAACGTTTCCACAGAGAAATCCTCTTTGATTTCTGATGATAAGGCAAATGGAACAATATTTGGGTCATTTAAGCAAGGTTCAGATCAACAAAACCTGGTTCATACATAGAATCATAGAATCATAGAATTTTATAAGGCTGGAAATGACCCCTAAGATCATCCAGTCCAACCACTAACCTACCGCCACCAAGTCTACGCTTAGACCATATCCTCAAGCACTGCATCTACCCGTCTTTTAAACACCTCAAGAGATGGGGACTCAACCACCTCCCTGGGTAGACTGTTCCAGTGCTTGATGACTCTCTCAGTAAAGAAGTTCTTCCTAATATCTAACCTAAATTTTCTCCGGCACAACTTGAGGCCATTTCCTCTAGTTCTGTCACCTGTTACTGGGGAGAAGAGACCAACCTCTACCTCACTGAAACCTTGTGGCACAGGGGGACAGCCCGCTCCTGCGCCTTGAGGACCTCCCTCTTGAATA
>VXBZ01010896.1:711994-766815 GCA_013399135.1 Heliornis fulica | reverse complement strand
TAAAATATTTCATCTGATTCCTCATCCTGGTTGGGTGGTCTGTAGTAGACTCCCACTATGACATTTCCCTTATTAGTGTCCCCCCTTATTTTTACCATGTGACTTTTTTCATGTGACTTCAACTATCCAGACATTTCTTTGAAGAACAATACAGCAGTTCCCATGCATTCATCAAGTTCCTGGAATGTGCAGAGGACTAGTTCCTCATACCAATATTAGATGTGACAACCAGGAATAAGGCGTTGCTGGACTTGCTACTTACAAATCAAGAAAACCTGCTTTTTAAGATCTTGGTTAGTGATAGCCTTGACTGCAGTGATCACAATAGTGTGGAGTTTGGAATCCTGCTGAGCATGATGAAGGTTAGTACTAAGACAAAGTTTTTTGATTTCAGAAGAGGGGATTTCAGTTAGCTCAGAGATCAATTGGGAGGGATGCTTCGGAAGCTTCCACAGAGGGTAAAGGAGCTAATGCATGCTGGCAGTTTTTCATTAACACTGTCCTTGAAGCACAGAAACAGTTTATCCCCTTTGAAGGGAAAGGAAATAGGTGAAGCAAGAAGGTCCCATGACTTAACTGTGAGCTTCTCAGTCTGTTCAAAATATCAGTCTTCAGTCCCTGGGAAAGTTATGGAATGAATCCTCCTGGGGGCTATCACAAGTGAAACGAAGCATGTGATTGGCAAAAGGCATCGTGGATTCACCAAAGGCAAACTGTCTTTGACAATTTTGATCAGCTTCTACAACAAAGTAACCTGGTCAGTTGATGTGGGTTGAGTGGTGGACACTGTATACTTTGATTTCCACAAGGTTTTCAATATGGTTCCCCACAGCCTCCTCCTAGAGAAACTGATGCATTACAGTCTGGACCAAGTGGTCAGTGTCGTGGGTGTGGAACTGGCTGATAGACCACACCCAGAAGGTGATTAACTCGTTTTCAAACTGACAACTTGTCACAAGTGGGGTCCCCCAGTGATCGATATCAGGCCAAAAATTGTTTAATATCTTAAGTGATCTGGATGATGGGATAAAGTGTACCCTAATGAAGTTTGCTGTTGATACCAAACTTAGAGGGGGAGTAGACACTTTGGAAAGTAAAGTCACCCTTCAGAAAGTCCTGTATAGGCTGGAAGAGTGGGCTGACAAACCTTAAGAAATTCAACAAAAACAAATATAAAGTCTTGCACTTGGCAAAACATAGCCCAGGAGTACAGCATGGTCTGGGATCCACCTGGCTGGAGAGATGCTCTATGGAAAAGGACCTATGGGTCCTGGTGGACAACAAGCTCAATATGCGATGCAGCAGCAAAGCAAACCAACCTGATGCTGGGTTGCATCCACAAGGGCATCACTAGCAGAGATAAAGAGATGATGAAGTCACTATTCCACTCAGCACTTGTCAGGCCACACCTGGAACCCTGTGCTCAGTTTTGGTCCCTGCTATGCAAAATGATGTGGACAGTTCCAGAAGAGGACTGTCAGGATTATCAAAGGACTGGAAGCCTGTCATATGAGTAAAGTCTGAGAGAAATGAGTTTGTTCAGCCTTGAGAAAAGAAGGCTTAGAGGTGACCTGATCAAAGTGTTCCAGTATTTAAAGAGTGCCTACAAAGGAGATGGAGACTTCATTTTTACAAAGAGTCACATGGAAAAGACGAGGGGTAGATGCAGTATACTCCTGGGGACATTCCAGTTGGACACAAGAGCAACATTTTTCACAGTTAAAACAATCACCCATTGCAAATAATTTCACCAGTAAAGAGGTGCTTTCCACAAAATTGGACATGTTTAAGATTTGGCTGGACAGGTTGCTGGGCAATCTTGTCTACACTGTGCATTTACCAGTAAAGTTGGACCAGGTGATCTATGAAGTCTCTTCCAACCTGGTATGCTATGGTTATATGACCTTTTTGGCAAATGTTACTGTACAGGTTTCTCTCTCTTTAGATCTATGAATGTTGCTGGTTCTCCACATTTTGACCCAATATGGTTTGTAGATTGGCAGGCCACAAAGTGGCCTAGTTACTTGCTCAATGAAAAACTTCTGTAATTGCCAATAAAAAGCATGACAGATACCACCCCAGACTTTTAAATGAAAGCAATAATGGTAACTATGTCCTTTGTTAATCTGAATGTTGCTGGGTTATATAAAATGCTGTATGAACACACAACAGATTGAGCTTTATACAAAAACGCAGCTGGCTGAGTGCTGTAACAACTGGATCACTCACAAGTGGCTGTGTCAGATACACTGTTTCTCAGATGAAGCATAAGTACTCCATAAGAATTATTAATACCTAGGGAGCTAAAGACATGAAAGCATTGATGCATATGGATGCTCAGAAGACTAAGCTGTGAGGCAGATCTTGATCTAGCCTTATGTGTCACTGGACACATGGATGTAAGTACTAGGTTAGACATTAATAGCCTTTTTATCTGTCCCAAAACCTGATCTTTGAGAACATTTAAGCTTCTAGGCAATGTTACTTTGAAAATCCTATTCTAAGGTATCATTCATTTTGTTTCATGCCAATTTAGTATTCTATTTAAGCATCATTTTATTTTTCCAAACTTTAAAAGGGTGGTAATTGTAGGGAGTGTTTAGCTGGAGAGCAGTTGAAGGACAGCTACATTTAGATCTTAAATCTTGCTTATGAGGCAAGATAAAGCTTTAAAGAAGAGAAATAAATCCAAAAAAGCAATAAAAGGTAATTAATTAGAGATCTGGCAACAAAAGTATGGTTTTTATAGCATCATCCATTGATAAGTACTCTTTCACCTTTCTCTGCATGGGAGGTTGCCAGTTTTACATCCAAGAATTTCTTGGCATCACTAAGCAAAAAAGTCACACATTTAAGGCTGCAGGCAGTTTAGCAGGATTAAGTATTAGCACATCAAAACCACTCAGAGTATATTTCTTCCTTTCATAAACCAAATTAATGCAGGTAGTCATTAAAGAAATGGGTATATTAAAACAGAATCAAAGTCATACATCAAGCCTCATTGCAAATCTTGGGAAACATGCCTTTACAATAATATATGACTTGACCTTCAGCTCCAAATATTCATTAGACATTTCTAGCTGCCATTCATTCCAAATTAGTAAAGTATACAAAGTGATTTACTCCTGTGAATTGACACGGTTTGGATCATCACCAAAAACATATGCCTATCTTAATAAGCACCTAATCCATGTGTCCCTTGACAATGATTCTTTGCACTGACATTGCACTTTATCTTCTCAAAGAGATCCACAAATTACTATGCACTCCTTCCTCTCTAAATAGAGGAAGAAGTTAATTTTCACTGGGGAGTTTCTGTACATAGACATTGAACTGGACAGGCAGCTAGGTTCCAGCACTGGAAGATATTTGTTTCTTAAGAAGTTCTTACAGGATTTGTCCTAGGGTGTCAGTGTATTATGAAATAAGAAAAGCATTCAAAGTATTTGGCAATAGGTAGACGGCTGGTGGAGAACGAACGCATCCCCTTTCCTTCACCACTCTTTACCTCACTGTATTGCTTAGAAGGAAACAAGTGTTTATCTCACCGTCTTATTTTGGGTGAAGGATAGACTCAAGTACCCAAGACGACAGTAACTGACTTTCTAAGACAGAATCAAGACAGGAGAAAAGATACTTTACTTTCTTATAATTGCAACCATTATTTGATTTGTTTAATACACAGTTTGTTGGTGAGGCTAGCATAGCAGGCAATAAATATTGGCACTTTATTAAGTGCCCCACCAAAAAAAAAAAAAAAAAATATAATCAGATGAGGTGATATAATGGACTAATCCACCTCTAGGTGAGACTCCTTTTCTGAAGATGCATGAAAAATCTCTTGCTGTCTCCAAACTTTAGCATTCCTGTGCATGTTCTGTGGTTAGAGCCTTTGTTTTACTGCTGCCTCAGCTCCTGGAATTCAGGGCCAGGTTCTGAGGTAGGATATCTTATGAAGCATTGAGTCTTGCTAGTTTGTTTCCTGCCTTGAGTTTCAAATTACTATACACTGATTCCTATCTGCTACAAGCCCTTTGGGATTTTGTTGAATTTCTGGATACAGTGAATTTGTTTGGTACACTGGGTATTTTTGAGAGATTAAATAAAATTATATCCAGATCTTATAAAAGAATTTTGGTTTCATACACGTTACTTGGAGAAGTAGCATGCACCATGTGTCATAGCTTTGCACGATAAGAACAACTGCACAGAAAAAAATCTGCCATGTCTCTGCTTTGTCCCATGATGCAGAAATCCTTTCATTTTAATTAGCACTGTTAATTATCCTAGGCTCTTCCCCTTTCCAGCCCTCCTTGCAATCACACACTCTAACACCCCTTTCTATTTTGACCATTTATTTGGCATTTTCCAAATTCTGACTTATACAAAAATATGCTATTAGCAAATCAATGGTGTTAAGTGTGGTCATACTCTGGACTTGGCAAGTAGTCGAGTGGGCCAATTACCTAATCCATTGCCAATATCCAATAAGTGTATAAAAAACCTCCTCAATCTTCTTGTGCATATACACTTTGAAAAGAAATCATAACAAGTATTTTATCAGATCCATGTTACCAGTCAGTCTTATTCTTCAATTTAATGACTTTTCATGGCTTCCAATTTATGGAAAAGTTGGGAGTTATATAACCACCACTTAAATACAAACAAGAGATACTGTTCTTTCTGATTTAGGGCTCAACCCATTGAAATATAAATCTTAATCATAATCTTGAAATAAGCATAAAATGTTCAGAACTGTCAGTTTTATGAAGCAGAACCAAACTGACATTCTTCTCTGGCCTCCACCCCCAAAAGATACAGGAATGCAGATTTGGTTATTACCTTCTTGTGTACTTTACTGAGGAAATCTTGGTGTAAGAACACAGGAACCATCAAGCAGTTGTATAGGATGAGATCAGGACGTGCTCAACCAGTATCTCTTTCTCAATGGGGCTGTGAATGGGTTCCTAGGCTAGAAGATTATGAGCTTCTGCAATGGTTTGTCCTAGCATGCTCCAATGCCCCACACCTGCTTCGGGAACTTCCTAAGACATCTTTGTTATTCTGAGGCTCCTAATGGATTTCTTTTTTGTCAGTTCCCTTTGGATCAACAAAAACTTCTAGTATTTATGGTATCTTTTGAGAGAGTTCTCCAGCACTACTTCTGGAAGTCATCAGTAGCGAATGAGATGAAGGTATCTAATAACTTTTTCAGCAATGTCATTACCATGCAGAGTATGTCTGCACCATAGTTAGATTTTTCTAGATATTGTTTAAGCTTGCTTTCATCTAGCTACTTGGTTTACCAAGAGGTGAAATAATTTTAAGAAATTCATCCATTAAGTTCTGAGTGTCCCAAATGGGAGTGTATGCACAATGCTGGACTTGAGACTATTGTGATTTCAATATTCTTAATGTACAGACTAGCAGGATGAAAATCACCCTAACTAACTGGATTAAATTCAGTAGTGCCTCCTGAATGCTTGCACAATAAGAACATTCCCAAAAGCAAAACAAAGGCCCCACTGTTTGGAATTGTGATCTGTGAAATAATACAGGGCAGTAATTCTGTCCAGAATTATGCAAAGGACATGCTGTTATTTGTGGATTCCAGCTTTACAGAATATTATCAAAATATGATTTAAAATTCAGCTTTTATGTCACATAAGTAAACAATCAGTTTTCTTACAAATAAGTCAATAAGCAAAGCTAAGTCTTCTGGGAAAACAGCAAAATCATGAGCTAGTGCAAATAATTTCATTCTCAGGAAAATGAAGCTAACACTCTTCTCTGTCATTAATCTCCAGTTCACATGTAGAAATTACTGTGACTTACCACAAATATTGGATTTTAGCATTAATACTTTGTTGTTTAAGAATATACTTCTCTTAAAGGATACAGAAACATTGTCTAGACTTTGTGTCATTGCTAGCTTTGACTCTTACATTCTATATGATTGAGTGATTACATCTGTGTCAAATGATTTATGTACAGTCTGTTTTTGTACTAGCTTTCAGAAGTGACACCTATATATTTTTGCATCTACGTTGTAAATTCTCACTGAAGACAGTTGTTGCTGTGACAAATTTAGCTTAGCATTAAAAAAGAATAGTTTTCTAAACCATAAACTGTTTCTGTGTAATCTTTTAATTATATAGCAAAAGTATAAAGCTCTAATAAAAGAGAGACAATTTATTTTTCAAAGAATCAAATAAGCTCTAGTGTTCAGTAAAAAAGTACAGATAAATATCAATCAATTATATTAGTAAAATATTTTAAATATTAGAAGCAAACAAATTTCTGATGTTTAAAATAAGCAGCAGGTCAAGTTAAATTTGAGTTGTAGATAATCACTACAAAATAGATTTGCTCAAGATGGTTCAGTATACATGAGCATTCCAATGACTATGGTAAAAGTGTTATTGCTCTGTGTATTACAAGGTGTCAGTCTTGATCAATAAAGACTGTAAGGCTTAGGTAAGTACTTGTCAGTGACAACATCCTTCTGGATTATTTTCTCTTTGAACAAGTACTTCATGTCTCCATAGCACAAGAGCAAAAATGTATATCCATAGAAAGAGCAATGTGAGAATAGAAGGCATTATCATTAATTACTTCTGAACAATAGTGGAAGTGTTTCAAGGTTGTTTGCTGTCTGCAGACTTGTTAGTGTCTTCATGCAGTGTGTCACAACGGAGGGATTTTTTAAGCAATACCAGCACTCACAAAAATTAATATATCAATATGATGTATGATCCTAATCTCTGTTTTTCAGATATTAATGCCCTATTTTCAACAGTAAGGAAGAAAAAACCCCATACCAAAACTTCAAAAAAAGGCAAAGCTGGTCAGTTCATACTACAACAGCAACAGTACTGGTGCTTTGCCCACCCAAAAAAAAAATAGATGTTGGAAATCCAAAAATTTCTATGCAAAGTCAAAGCTTCTGAGACTTTCTGAAGATGAACTTTCCATGAAGAAAAAAAAAGGGCAATTTCATACAGACCAAGTGTTCTGTGAGATGTGATACTTTCAATAGAAGGAATGTAAAAGTGCCTTCTATAAACTGCTGGATGCATTGCCACACTCTGAG
The DNA here is from genome assembly GCA_013399135.1 of Heliornis fulica. Taxonomy (NCBI): domain Eukaryota; kingdom Metazoa; phylum Chordata; class Aves; order Gruiformes; family Heliornithidae; genus Heliornis; species Heliornis fulica. The sequence continues at coordinate 759,722 of VXBZ01010896.1, read as the reverse complement.
GTTACAGTCTCAGGTTATGCTCATCAGAAGAAATAGTGCATTCATGATGTCATGCTTCTAACTTTGCTTTCATTCTACACTGTGTCTCTACACAATGAAGAAATCTTCAATTAAGCCTTAAAACTAATTGCAGATCATTGCATTTTTGCACATATTCTACCCAGACACCCCATTTCTCAAGATCCTTTGTTTAATAAAAAGCAAAGTAGTGGCTTTTCAGGAAACAAACCATGTACTCCAAGACCTGAACTCTTGAACTCTGACCAAAACAGCCTTGAGCATATCACTCTGTGACTCCCTCTCCCTATATGAAGTGAAGTTGACTGCATTCTTGAGTAGTTTCCCTAATAAACCCTCTGCGTGAAAATTATATTTCACCAAATAAACAAATAAATGTTTGACCATGAAAAACACTTTGTTTTTTGATTTTGTATTAGAATAAAAATATTTACTTTTGTTAGACAGTTTAAACAAAACACAAAAATGTGTATATGTCAACATGGACACACGCTACGTTGAAGGGAGACCATCCATGTTTTTTAAAATATTATGAAATGGCAGGACAAAGATCAGCCATCTGTGTTTAAAGAAGTAACGAGTTTTACTGTTAAAAAGAAAATAAAATGTGAAGGGTATAATAAACACCTAAAAATGACAAATTGCTATGATACTTACCTGAAATGAAAAGTGACAGACTACTGACATTCTCACTGAAGGAAAAGTTTAAAGGGGTAGTATAACACAGGCACTGTGTAAGCGGTCAGAATGACAGAAAGCCTCTCTCCTTCATCAGCTACATATGAAATTAGATCTGTGTGAAGTAAGAAGAAACAAATAAAATACTATCTTCATGTGTTACCTTCCCTCTTCCCCCCCCACATTTTATATATATATATCATTAGAAATTCAGCTTTTTTGAAGTCTGTAATATATTTGTAGAAGTATCAAGGCTGTGCAGTTTGATTGATTTTTCACACTGAATAAATCTTCACCGTGGAGAACCAGCTGCTCAACAGTTAAAAGTATTACATCATCAAGACTAACATCCACTGTATGGTCATATCCCCAAGCACCAAAACACTAGAACCTGAGTCAGCTTTCTTTGCTCTGCCCACTTTGGAAGTATTGTTTTACACACCTTAGACCTCTGGCCTAGTGTCATCCCAGACCTGACTTAGGAAACAAACAATTTTACTTCTGAGACTGTGATTAAAAGATAAAACTATGAGCTGATGCAGTTATACTTTGATGTTCTTTAAAACACTGAAATATTCTCCACCCATGTGCCAGACACGTAAGATTTCCTCTGCCAGCGTGCATTCTTGCTAGAGTTGCTTTATAATCTTTTAATTGAAATAGGGTACATAATCTTTGGTAGAGGGAAATACACCATGTTATGGCTCCAGAACATAAACAATTGCTAGACAGCATTTAATATACACCTTCTTTTACACTAACTCCTCATCTTTATCTAGCTGATTTTCTTTACTTCTGCAATTAGCAACACTAAATGCAGGGGAAAATAGGATTTTTACAGCTTGAAAAAAATAGTAGGAAGCCAGTGTGCACTAGCAGAGCTTGAACAAGGAAGAAAAGGAAGATGGTAAGACATCTACAAAGAATTTACACGATGAGCACTGGAACACACTGCCCTGAGAAGTTGTGGTGTCACCTTCTCTAGAGATATTAAAAACCCACCTAGATGTGTTCCTGTGTGACCTACTCTAGGTGATCCTGCTCAGGCAGAGCAGTTGGACTAGATGATCTTTTGAGTTCCCTTTCAAATGCTAACATTGTGTGATTCTGTGTGTGAGTGAATAAATAAACCTTGCTACAGCAGCATGTGTTCAGATGGTTTTTACCATTGCAAAACACACAGTGCAGTACCAAAAATTCACAGATGGATACTGCAGGTACAGGTAAAGGCATGCCCTCCACAGCATGAGGACATTTCCAAATCCCTGACTGCAGTGCTGTTACCCTGTAATATATTTCCACATTTCGATGTGATCTTCCCTCATAAAGATGAGGAAAAACCTTTTTTTTTTTAATCCCCTGTCAAACTATATCTGAAACAGAATACAGTGAGAGTAGCAGCCCTTCTGTATTTAATAGTTCATTGATGAGAATACCAAGACCTGAGCTGCTAGAAGTCACAGTTTCCATGTCTTGGAATGGGGGTTTAAATCTCCATTTCCTGTTCTGAAGACAGTTCCTGAATCAACAGTGTAAGCTGTGCTGCTTGGGCAAAAGGATAGCAAGAAGTAATTTAATTTCTATTATTGAAGAGGTTCCACATTCAGTGGAATAATTAGATGGTTGGAGGGAAAGAGGGAGACAAAGCTAGACAAGAAATAATGTGACTCTTTAGCCTAATGGACATAAAAGTCTCTTGGGACAGTAGAACTGCAGAACATGGTCTCTGCTCTTACATAAACAGTTATTGGAGCATGTCACATTTCAGCCAGCAAAATCACCAAGACAGCAGGACATTTTATTAAAGTGGAGGAAAAAAAAAATTTAATCTGTCAAAGTGGAACATCTGGTCACTATTGCTTATATTTTCTGTTGCCGGATTAATAACATCATACATTTAATGTGTGTGCATTTAAACTGTGATCTAATTAGATGTTGAAAGTTTTCTGCTGCTGCTTATCTGGAATACCAAAACACTGATTTTGTTTGCAGTCAGAAGCTGCTGCATTTTCTGATACTTTGTTGTTATACCGAGCTTTCCCATACCAAGGTCCCAACACCCTACAGTAAGCAGCATGGGGGTACTAATCTTCTGCACGAGCACTTCCATTTTCTCATTATAAAAATTGGCTTCATCCTCCTGGCTTAGGCAAACCCTGATCAGTGTTGCTCAGACCTTGGGGGCTGCAGACTGGGAGCAGCCACAGCAAAGGAAGTGCCAACTGCAACAGCAGAGATTTCAACAACAGCTGTCTGGTTTTGTATGCTCCTCCCGTATGTCTGTTTGAATGCTCCAGCTTAGCTGGCTTCAGGTGCTTGTCCCCACTAAAAACTACAGAGACAATAGGTTGCTATTTTGAAGCAATAAGTACTGTCATAACAGCTCAGCAGTTTGTTAGCATCTTCAGAGATTTTCAAAAGCACTGAAAGAGTAATTAATGATAAAAAATAATGATGTAGGTGCACAGTTGTAAACCCAAATGAGCTTGAAATCATGATTCACATTTGTAGTGAGGCTTGTACTCAGAGAGTGCCATAATTTTCAGGTTTTGAAGCATATCTGAGAGGAGAGTGGATTTCAGAAGCCCCATTGTGACAGTGAGAAAACAGACAGAGAAGTCCATCTTTCACACAGTGTCAATGAGCAAGTAAATGAGAAACAGTGACCAAGTCTCTTAATTTTCAGCTTCATGCTCTAACCACTGGTCTGTTCAAGGCAGGGAATGGGTCATTTATTCTTGAATGTATAGTTTCCACTTCAGTGTTCACATGCAGCTGCTGCATAGAGAAGGAAGTAAAAGTGTAGAAATTCCTACTAAATTTCTCTATTTGTGTATGTTTAGGAAGGTATAGAGCTCCCTCCACCTCAAACTACGAGTACTTATGGATAATAGTGACATGCTAGTTAATAAGCCAATAGGTTAGATAATTATATGATTTCCCTTGGTATATGCTAGGTCTGCAAAATAGGATTGCAATTATCATGAATAATTAGCAATTATGATTTGGAATAGAAACTGAAAAAAAACCCCAAGATAAATGACAAAAAAATCCTTATTAATAAACGAAAGAATCACAGTAACACTAGTAGTTACAGCTGTTGGTTTTGCCTATGCTATGTTAATCTTTATGCTCTGGTTTTGTGATAGAAGAGGAAATTGCTACAGGTTGGTTTTACGTGGCATCAACCCCAGATTTATTCTCTTTGGCAAGGCTTAATCCAGAAGATTCAGATTTGTATGCTAACTTATGTCAAGTGGATCATAAGTATTCAAAGTAACCAATTTCACCTCTTAAGGAAGATGTTGTTTCTTTCCCTGAACAGGATTCTTTGTTCATCAAAGCTGCACAAATAACTGCCTTTACCTTCTTCTGCAGGAACACAACATAACAGCAGAGTTCTAAAATTGGAATAATGTATCTAATAAAATTTCCAACAATTTCTAGAGAGGTAAAATGTAATTACCTACCTTGGAATTCATCCAAAGTCTAATATTAACACTCTCATTTCACAAAGGCATTGAGATAAGTGTTTCAGAGCTTCTTTTTTATGTCCCCTTTCAAGCGTGTTACTCCAATAAATTATGATAATAAGCTTAATGTCACTGATTCTTGAAGAACATCTGTGCAACAGAGATCCTTTCAAACGGTCACCCGAAGATCTCTGTCTCTGCCTGGGTTCATTTTCCTGTGAACCTTACCTACAATGTCTTACAGACAAGGAATCACATGTAGGATTCATTAGGATTCATTGTTGAATGCTCTAGATTATATTTCTTCATGACACTGGTAAAGTACTTATGACAAAGTTGCTACTTCGTAAACTCATAAAAGTTCTGGCCAGAGTCCTTGGCTAGAATTGTTCTTGACAATTGAAACAAACCAAACAAACAAAACCCCACCAAAAAACAAACAAACAAACAAAAAAAAAACCCAAATAAAAATGTTTAAGCTTCAAGGAGTCATGGCAAAAAATGTCTAGCATTTTGAGCTGATGGAAAATAGGGAACTGAGGTATGTGTAGGACTGCTCTTTATGGTCTTATAAGCAAATAGTGTTTAATGTGCCCATTCTGCAATGTCAACAGACTTTTTTTTAGTTAATTTAGTTTCCCACAACCACTAATCACACTCACAGAGAAAAAAATAAACAATATTTTGAAGATGGCAACATGGCAACCAACCTTTTTTCCGTTCTTTTCCATGTAATCAGTGTTATATTTTCCACTGTGAAAGAAAAAAAAATCAAAGAAAAATCTGAATCATATTCTGATATCCTGAAAGAGTATCTGATCAAAATGAGTATTGCAAAAAATACCACCTCTGAAGAACACAAATGGAGAAGAGTATTTAATACATATGTACTCATTTGGGTTAATGTTAATTGTAAATTTTCAGAAATGCTGTGGATCTAGAGGCCACTTGAAGAAAATTTCACGAGAAGCAAGAACAGTGTATTTAACCATATGTTCAAATCAAATAAAAAACCCTAAAATGCATTTTATTTTTAAAAGTATCTTCAAATTTTGATTCTATTAATAAAAAAGAAATATTTATAGGAAGTCTTCTGTCTTTATAATATTTTCAGAGGTAAATAGGAGCACTTGAGGAAAATTACAGATCTGCACACACAAAACGTACTTTCTGACTGATTGTATTGAACTCTTTTTTTATTTCACTATTTACTTTTTAAGGGATATAGCCAAGGAAAGAATAGTACTATATTGTCTTGGTGACAAATTCTAGATGATAATTTAGAACTTTGAAATCGTCCTGAAATCACCAGGTCACAAACAACACCTTTGCTGAAATATGGACATATTAAAAGCTTCCTAAAGTATACTCAGCAACATTTTTTTTAAAGTCTGTCTGATGATAATTCCTTAGCTAAAAGCATGGCCCAGTGCTACTTCTGAATAGTTTTTAACTATAGGATTTCTTCACAGTCCAAAACCTAGCATACAATTCTCTGGAATCACCCAGGAACACTGGACTCAATTTATTTTGTCTTCTACATCAGTAATGCGTTTATCTTGTGCTGCTTCAAGTTCAACTGAGGGGCTCTTCAAATTCTAAGCGAGCCCCACTTTATTAACATGTGTGCAGTCATACCACTCCAGATATGCTGAGGAGAAACAGAAAATCTTTCTGCATAAACCTCTTAGAGCTACAAGCTCTCTTTACTGCCTGTCCACCATGGCGGAGTCCTTACAGGAGAGACCATGTTGCAGCTAAGGTTGTCTTCTTTTCTGGAGCTTTGAAAAGATTATCCCTGCACATACATGTCCAGACCCATAAACACATGTGTCTTGGCAATCATTTAATCAGCCATTTAGTACCCCAGCTACAGCTTCCAAGCAGAGGTAATATTCTATGCAGACACTTTCCAAACCCAAAAGTACTTTCCTTGTGCTGCACCAGAAAGAGCTGTACCACACTGGTAAACACACTTTTGCCACAATGTACAAGCAAAACAGTGACAGTAATGAGATTTCAAGATACAGAATTACTGGGGGGGGAGGGTGTGGTTAGGAGTCCTTTCCCCTATCCTGTTTTTTTACTGTTTTTTACCTGCATTAAAAGCTATCTTAGATTATAGGTGTGTAAGAACAGGATGGGGTGGGGGGATTTTAATATGCAAATGGCACAGGACATAGGGTTGATCCTGTACCATCAGGAGTCACAGATGTTGTTTCAAACCAAATAATGAATGACACTGCTTGAAACATCCCTCCTCTTCTCAGTGCACTTGTAGCCACAAGCCTACAAAATATTATGTCTCCACATATCCCCTGTATCAAACACTGACCTTATATCTCCCTCCTGAAATGACAATATTAACGGCATGAATATGAAAATTTTATTGGCTAATTTTTGTAGAATTAAAAAACTTGCTCTCATGTGTGTCAGGACTGTTTACAAAGCTGTTTCTCTCCCACCCCCTGTTTGGTATGACACTGCTGTTTGGCAGCTGTTGCAACGTAGCTTACATTGTTCAGCCAAAGGCACCCAGGTTCTTCTGTGCATCCAGTATGTTGTCACAGAAAAGGTAATGTGACTATACAGGGGACCTAAAAAAGCAACATGAGGTTAGTTGGCAAAAAATCCTCACTCAAGAAAGGGAAAGCATTTTGAAATCCGGGGCAGATGACAAACGAGAGGCAGAGGGTTAGACAGAACATTTCTTACAAGTCTGCACCTGGACATCTGTCAATTTGACATGTATGCACATAATGACAATCAAAACTTAAACAGGTTACAGACAAACTCAGAACTGTTGGTTATTGTTAAATTTGGGCAGCTGGTAGGAGCTGTCGTGGTATTCAGCTCTGGCCAAGTAGTAGCAATGTGCTCCAGAAGTAAGTAATATCCTAGGGTTAGTGGTGTCAACTGAATTAATTTCTGTAAAAGAAGGAATGTTTACAAATGAGGTTTACCTGTTTACCCTGAGATAGAGTTAATATTTGCCATAGGAGCCAGTATGGGGCAGTATGTTGAATTTGTGCTGAAAGCAGTGCTGGTAACACAGAGATGTTTTCATTACTGCTGAGCAGCGCTTACACAGTGCCAAGGACTTTGCTGCTCCTCACATCCCCCACCAGTGAGGAGGCTGGGGGTGCACAAGAACCTGAGAGGGGAGACAGCAAAGACAGCTAACCCCAAATGACTAAAGGGATATGCCATATGATATGATGTCATGCCTGCAATATAAAACTGGGAGAAGAAGATAAAAGAGGAAGAGTTCAGAGTGATGGAGTCTGTTTTCCCAAGTAACTGCCACATGTGATGTAGCCTGGCTTTCCTGAAGATGTCTGAACACCTGCCTGCCCATGGGAAGTGGGGAATGAATTCTTCACCTTGATCTGTTCACATGTGCATCTTTTGCTTTCCCTATCAAACTGTCTTTAACTCAACCCATGAGCTTTCTCACTTTTACTCTTCACATTTTCTTCCCCATCCCACCGGGGCAGAGGAGTGAGCAAGCAGCTCCACAGACCTTGGCTGCAGGCTGAGACTAAACCATGGCATAAGAGAAGGCAGGGAAAGAAAATTTTGGAAAACTTTTCTTAATATTCTGCAGTACAAATAACAATGAGGACATCATTTGACTCTTTTGGCTTCTGTGTGATTATGTTTATTTAAAGAAACAGAACACTATTTAATTATGTATGTGAGTACTTGGAAGATATAATTACTACCCAACAGGCAAACTCTGTTTGGGTTTGTTGGAATGCCAATGGGCTTTTATTAGTTCAGCCCATCATTCTGTTGTGAAATGGAAATGAAAAGTGGAAAATATGTTTTCCTTCTCTAGGGATCACTTCAGCTCCTTTTTCTCTTTATTTTATCAGACTTCTTGTTGCTACGGGGGTCTTGAAGGCCTATTATTAAAACACCCTGCAGTCCTCAGGGAAGAAAAGCAAGCTGGTGCTGCAGATGGGAGCAGTGTGAATGGAATAAAGTATAAGCACCAAAGAATTCCAATAAATGCAGTAAAATCCATGCATTATTCTCTTTTCTTTACAAAGTTCACTTGGAGTTTCTTTTACCTTTTTGTTCTTTGTGAATATAAGGTAGCTCATAGTACCATCCAAATATAAAACTATGAAAGTAAACCCCATGTTTTCTTGAGCCTCCTTTTTCATGAAGCAAGTTAAATCCCAGTTAATATATTCCGTATGAACATCCAGCCTGCAGCAGGACTGGAATTAATATAAAATAATCATAGAAGTGACATCTTCATAGCTCTCTCAGAAAAAGAAACACTTTAAACCAGTGCTTCACTGGCAAGTATCTACATGTTAAGCCTGCTAAAAACTCACATGAAAGAAGCTTTTACAATAATTTCATCATCACAATCAAATAAATTCTGGAAAATAAGATGGCCATCAGGATCTTTTTTACAATAGATCTTGTAGGAATTAAAACTTTGGTCTATGTAGCATGTAAACTTTCTGGAACTTCATTGCAATTGATAGTAGGAGTACTTACCAGATTTTTATTACTTTACTTTAGAGTAAATTTTTAACGTAGGCAAAGAACAACCACATGCACTTCTTAAGATGACATCTTAACATCAGCTGAGCCACAGGATCTTCTACAAATTGGAAAAAAGTTGAGTCAACTTATATGAGGAATGAATCCAAAGCAACACAGGATTTTCTTTATTTCAAAGGCAGCATCTACATCAAAAAAGGGTCAAGAATTACTTTGTAATGACCAAATGATTCTGGATTAACTGTAGACCTGGTAGCAACATACTTCCGAAGACTAGGAAAGAAATCCACAGAATAAAGTTAATTTTCTGTGGAACAGAAGGAGCATATTTCCTCCTAGAAAGTCACAGAGTTTTCCAGCATTTTCTTTAATTTTGAAAGATATGCCAGCCTGAGAAATACTAGCTTTGTCTTAGAAATAATTTCATTTTTCATTTCCTGTTGTTAACATCAGCTATGGTACTGTCATTTTAACCTGCTCCATAACTTCTTATAACCAGAGAGTGGACTTGCTTTTGATTTAACTTTTAAATTATTTTATTCTCTTTATTTCCTTTGACAAAGTTGGCAGCTACTTTTAGTCTATCTTGATCTCGTGCCAAGATGCTCTACCTGAAGCACATTCACTACCATAAGCTGAAGTGTGTCAGGTCCCTGTAATGGAGTTGTGAAAATTTTGTAGAAGTTTCTTGAAGAATTGTACAAATACATGCATTTAAATATCCTGTGCTTAGATATATACAAGTGACTATATTATTTGTCAAAAGAGGCAGTTCTGCTCTTAAAGTTGTTCCTATCAAGACTATCACTTGCATGCACAAAACAGCATGTGTTTCTACCATTTCTGTATGATATCATTCATATAAATACATTAACAAAATGAGTATATGCTAAACATGAAAGCAGTGGCTACTAGGAAACAAAGGAAAAACAACTATAATGGACTCCAGGCTTACCAGAGTAAATACTTATACATTCCAACAGGTGAAAAAAAATGCTTTTTTAACACTTCTTTTTGTAGGTGCCTCTATTGATTCCATTTTGAGAGTATTCAACTTGAAAAGGCCCAATAAGTACAGCTTTGCAGCCCCACTTCTAAAGTTGCTTTTAATACGGGTAGCCATCAGGACTATGTGAATAACAGAAGTTATGTTTCTGTAGCTGAATGAAGAAAACGGAAAAAGAAAAAAAAATGTTCTGACTTACTACCAGCTCCGTTCAAACTGAGGCCAGATTCAATGCTACAGCATGAAGTACCACACTTCCCATACTACCCACCACTTGTCCACTAACACTTATTTATCATCTACCGATACAGAAATACATTACAGATTTTATTACAAAGTATCTCATGAACACTTATAAGTATATTTGCTTCACTACTGCCTGACTCACAGAGGCCTAAACCTTTGCAGAATAGGGTTTTTTGGCTGTGATTTAGTTGAGGCACATGAAGAGCCGCAAAATGCTGTAATCAACGTATCACTCAGGTCCTTCCTACAAGCAGTGTCCAGCTCTGAGGCCTTCTGTTGAAGAAAGTTCTTTCCTAGCTGACTGACAAACACTCGACATGGAATTAGTTTGTGAGAGTCATAAATTCAGTAACCTTGCCCCAGAGTCACATACATTATGTACACAATACATACCTGTCATTATACAGTCCTAAATGCATCAGAATTAACTGATTTCATGAACTTTCCAGGATCTAAATTGGAATGGATAAAATACTCTTTATCATCAAAGAAATGCTCTTGAAAGCTAATATTTGCAGGGTGAAGGCAAGAGGGGGAGTGTTAAAGTATTGTTAGCACCAAAATTTTTACATAACTCTATCTTAAGGCTGAAGATGATCCAGCAATTTCTGCAAGTACTCTGAAAGTATTCAAAATATAATTGCCAAAGAGTAGGAAGTATGGACAAAGCATTGAACCCTTTATTATCTCACCACTGCTGTCGTTTTTTGAAAAGGTCAGTAGGAGCAGAAGTATAGAATGTTTCATTCAAATCTGAATTGATACTAAAACTCTTACGGCCTAACATGAATCAGTGATTCCACTAAAGTTGTTTCCACTCCTGCCTTAAAAGATTTCCTTTTTCAAAACATGGGGATTTTGGGCCGAGTATGGGTTGCAAGATGTACTAAAATAATCGAGTCTTTCAGGAATGTAACTACCAATGCAAACACAACTATTTGTTAATACTTCAGCACCTTTTCTAGTGCAGAGATATTGGAGTTTCCAACACCATGAAGGGAATTTTCTATCCTCCACAAACTCATGGGGAAAACAATGTAATATTCAGATGAAAGAAGCACTATTTTATGTCTACAAACTAATCCGTTGTTCATTTTTCTTAGAATTATTGAATTAAAAAGAAAAAAAGTTAAATAATAAGCCTCATGGCATCCCAAAACTTGTGCTCAACACCTGCAAAAAAAGAATGCTAGAAGATTAAGGAGCCCCTTAATGATACAAGTGTTTTACAGAGGTAATATGTCACAGATACTTACTTTAAAACTGGAGTTGGGCAAAAAGTGTTTTAAGATCCATCTGGCAGAAGCGTCTGTGATTTGAAAAGCCACTCTGCTTGTATATTTGTGATGTAACTAACATCTAAAAATGTTTTGTTCAGTAGAAAGGACAAATGCATACAAACATCTTACACATTAGTGCTTATAGTACATCTTTGAAATGGCAGATGCCGAGTTCATGTTTCTAGGAACTGAATCTGTATTTCATACTTATTACACTGTTCGGTACACTAGTGATAATAGTGATAAGCCTTTTCCTATCTAAAAAACTATCCTAAAGATGGTTTTCTCAAAATCAAGTTTGAGTCCCATCACATAACACATTTTATTGAAAATTCTTGGTACTTCTCAAATGAATGCTTCCATGCTTCCCAAACTTTGCCTGAACTAACAGTGGTTAAAATATTAACATAAGAAACAAAAAAACAGAGTTCTCATGAAAAAATAAATTATACTATTTAAAAAGTTCTTTCCATTATGATTTCAAAGAAAAATATGAAACTTTAAAACTTTGAATTGTGCATTATAATTCTATTAGTAATGTGTAAACCAACAATTTAGAGATCATGAGGTTCCATTCAATTTTGTTTATGTTAGGGAGCTGTAAAATTGAAAATAAATTAAAACTATGAAGTAAAACTAAAATACTTTTAATTACAATGGAAAATTTTGATAATATTGAAATAAATCAGGCAACACATTTTGAAGATCCAAATTATTATCCAAGAAAAAATATATTTTAAAAACCCAAAACAAATCTATACCAATGCTTTTTATGCGATTATTCAGTTTTCCTGTTTGTTTTATTTTATTATTTCAGTATTTTTTCCTGTTTTTTTTTTTTTTTATTTCAGTATCAAAAACATCTATGGCAACTTAAGTGGGAGCAATATCCCAACTTAGAGAATACAGTCAGTACTTAACAAGAGATGCAATGAGAGAAAACTGCAAAGGAGACTTGCTAGATGCCTGGGTATTGCAATTAGAGACCTAAAACTTTTGATTTTTCACCAATCCTTTGAAAAAGTCTTTTTTATAATTCTATTAATCTGTCAATTTATATTTTATCCTAATACTTTTCCCTACAAGCCTAGGTAAGATAATGACGTGTGTTCTTGGGAGACAGTAATTGCTCTTTCCCAGGTAGATTTAGTGACATCACAAGAAGTAAAAAAGGACTAGCATAATCTGAAGATCAGAGGTTTTGAAATGGAAAGTTAGGAAGGAAGGCAAAGGAACCAAAAAGCTGAGGTTCAGAAAAGAAAAAAGAAATTTGTTGTCATGTGCTGCAACACTGTCAATCAAATAAAGCAAATAAGGAGAAATTATAAATTTATCAAAGGTCTTTACCTTTCATTTATTCAAAATATTTAAATGTAACTATTTTAAATAGCTCTTCTTATTCTGTTGTATCTACAGGGTTTGTTTTGTGTGAGCGTAATGTTACAGCTTTTCTTTTCTTTTTTTTTTCTCAATAGGTAGCAGAAAGTGGAGACTCTAGAGTCCCTTTCATCTTTCTACTTTTCTTCTGCCTAGCACCCAAAACAGTTTTATCTTTAGGATGTTTATTTCTGTGGATAATGAGGGAAATAAAGTAGTGCAACTGCTACTGAAATTCTGCCCCTATGATTCAGAAGTGCAGTTGTCTCTTTGCCTTGTCGGAATCTTACAGGTAAATGCATAAAACTTCTATGAACTGTATGGAGGTCCCTGTAGGGAAACAAAGTTCTTTGTCCTAAAACTTTTTTAATGAACGCTTAAAATGTTTCAGGCTCTTTATCAATGCCTTAAGTATCAACTCAAATGGATTTATGCCTATCATTTGAATCATTACCAGTCTCAATAGCACTGCATTTATGAGTCAGTTTCACTGCATTATAACCACCGCTTAATAAAAACCAGCACTTGTTAACACACATATGAAAAAAGAAAAACAATGATTTTTCACATTTTGGGCTATGAAAAGGGGAGACGTAACGTGGTTTTTGGTTGGATTTTGGTGGGTTTACTTTTATTTTTTACATTTCAGTACCTTACTGTGACAGCTGTTGGTTTCACATAACCATTAAAATTTGTATATCTAGTCTTCGTTTTTTCCAATTTTTCTATAACTAAATTTCATTAACACTTTAGGAAATATGAACATTTTCCTTCCATCTGCTAGATGGCTTTTAAAACCCATTTACTTTGATTTAGCAAATCTGGAAACAGCTGGCAAAAATGGATTTTTATGAAGTTCCTCAGATTCATATTTTCAAGATATGTGACTTTCATAGTATTTCTTAAATTCTGTAATTGATTCCTATTTCTCAACTGTACAATTTCTTTCTAAATGCTAATCAACCAGGTGGTCAGATGTTTAGTTATGATTCTGCACATTAACCAGTTTAATGCATCTCAGTTTAAATGTCTCGAGATCATGATTCAAATGATGTGCTTAAAAACTCTAGGAATGGTTATTTAGTTGTCAGCCATTGTCTTCTTTGTCTTTTTAATTCTGAAGTTGATTGTGATGATTAAGTAATCCATAAATTAACTGAAAAATAGGTTCCCTGTACTGGGTACCTGTATACAAAAGACGTCGATATTTTTCAGGCTCTGATCTCTCAGGATAAAAGACTGGATTATGCCCTCGCCACTAGTTCTTTCTGCTTAGTTTTGGATGTGAAAGCATGTATAGGCATTCTCATTCACCCTTAACTTGCTCCACTTCTACATCAGGAGCCATTCTGCTGCCAGCAAAAAACACCAATTCATTTCTACAGTGACAAGTCTGGAATTCTGGTCTTTCAGAGCTGCAGAAGATATGTCCATGTATATGAATCTATTGACACAGAAAAATGAGACATATTCTTTGATCTACTACATCTGCTTAGGGTTGTACCCTGCCAGCACACTTTAACTATTAAACATGGCTAACCTAGCCAGGGTAAAATGAGATACTGTGAAAGCAGATTCCTGACAGAATAGCACTTAAAAACCCAACAAAACTAAAAACTTTGATACCACTTGCCCTCCAAGTTGCATACAGGTGTAGAAAACAGCCTCACTGGGATGCTTTGTATCAAAACATAGCTGGTGGGGTTTTTCAGCTCCGTGAAGATATTTCAAGTTAACATTTTGAGAACATGTAATGAGGAGTAGGTGTCCGCAGGGCAGTGCCAGTGTCTGAGATACCAAAAATAAGGCTTGAGTCACAGTTATTAAACAAATTTCATCTGTGCTTTGGTGAGATCATTCACATCAGTAAATAAGGGCTTTTTGTTTTAGTTTTATCTTTCTATGACATGACCCATAAAATGCATTTCTGCCACCTTTTTAGCAACCATAATTTGTAGTCAGAGTTTCAAGATTTTAATTGAGTTGCAGGGGGAAAAAAATACTATAAGCATTATCACTTGAGCAAGCGTACATAAATCAGAAATTTGCCCTAATGTGTGGCAGTGGTGTATGCATCATCTTCATGCTCAATCTATTCCCATAGATTCTTTCATTATCTCCAGTATAAGCCATTGGCATGAGCAGAGACAAAGACTTCCAACACATTTGGGAATCCAGACAGTACAGATAAATCTTCACTGACTTTCTGCTGATGAGGTTAGCTTCTTTGAAATGAGGCAAATATCTGTGTTCCAAAATAGCCTCTGAAAAATGTCACTAGACACGTTGGCACAGAAGGTTGACTAATTTGAGCGATGTTTCCAAATAAAAGATTGAAAGACTGAGTAATATCAGACTTGTATGACATTTTGAACTATTTCTAAATAGTATACCGATAAACAAGTCCAATTTCCGCAATTGGAAAAGAACCATATAGTAACTAAAAGCTACCCTTGCTCCATTGAACTTGCACCCTCGGTGCAAGTTCTCTAATGGATTTTTCACATATTAAGAATAAATTCTGTTGAGAAAGTATTTGGAATTTATGTAACCTATACAGTAGTGTTCTATCCTATCTGCGTTCGAATTAGGCATGCCTGATGTGCGTATCCCACCAGAATAAAGCCTTAAGTCATTAAAAACCAAGGTTTTAAACAGTCAACACAAATTGCTAAACATTCATTGACACACCTGTCAACTCATATTCTTATATTTTGTCTGTAATGATTCCGACACTCTGAAATGTACTGCTTAAAATTTCATTCATGCAAAGCTGTACAGTGCAGACGTTTAACAGGCCAAGTTAGGAATGCTACAGCTTTTACAGAGACAATGAACTAGTAATTCATTTCTCACTAAAAGCTTTAGATAGTGTGCATTTCACCCTGCCATCATTAGTGAGGCAGGTAGCTTACTCCTGTGGGGCATGAAAGGCAACACAGTGACATAGAATGTAAAACTGGCCTGGACAGTAGAAACTGAAGAGCGCTGTTTTAAACCTGCATGCTTTGATACATTCAACCCAGATAGCATGGGATATCTGTTAGTAACAAGCACCAGAAAGAGATGACTATGTGATAGGATATATTTAGAATACTTTAGAAGTTGTACTTTATTACAGTAATGACTTCATACTATCAGCTCGTGAGTTTATGCTGGCTTTCCATTCATGACAGAAGCCCAGCTGAGCAAATGAATATATGAAACAAACCTTCTCATATTTCTCAGCACAATAAATCTTTCCTATTCAGGTTTCCAGAGGAGAGAAAAGAGAGGGAAATAATCAGAGGCAGTAACACACCTCATAGCTTCTCATTAAAGCTCCCTTCCTGTCCACAAGCTTCTGCTACTCCCTTGAAAAACGGCAGACACTGCTCACCTCCACACAGTGCAGACCAACAATGGTGCTTCGTTCCACTGCCTTCTCCAGGATAAAGGAAGGCAACACCACTGAGGGTAAAGGTGCCTCACTAGTCTAAGACACACCCAAGAATATCTATTAGAGCCCAAGCTGCTCCTGAAATACAATAAAACTGGCAATAGCCCAAGTAAATTAACCAAATGTGGAATTACCTGGGTAAGGAGTTCTTAAAGAGTATCACACCTTCCTTTTCCCCACCCTTTAACAATGCAGAAGTCACACTCACTACAAGGATTCAATGTCACAAGCATCAATATCTAGGGCAAGCAGTACCAAACTGTTTAGAGCTAAGTCTGTTGCTCAGAACCTGGGTACACTGATATCAGCATATCTCATTCCTGTGCATGAGACGGGATTCAAGAAGCCTGATAATTTGGAATCAGAAATCTAAGTTTATCTTGCTGCCACAAATCGTAGTCAAAATCCTTAGAAGTTGGATTCCTTATGGGTCCCTTCCAACTCAGTATACGTTATGATTCTATGTTTCCTTTGCATTTTACAGGGATAAGCAACTCCTCTCTCTTCCTGCAAGCTTTTATTAAGCTCCCTAACTTGTTCCAAGTTCTTCACCTTGGCTCCCCTTTCAAACACCATTAAGCTGAAACACGGACCCAAGGATGGACCAGGATGAGTGAGCAAGCCAGAAGCAGAAACCGACTTTGTGACTGTTTGGGTATCAATGACATCTCATACTAGATACTCCAGTGTTTTACTTTTTGACAGGTTTCTCTCAGACACAAATGATGTGAACAAAATTGATGTGGTTCAGTAACATATGCCCAAATTTCACAGATCAACAGAAAACTTCCTTGGAACATCCATCGATTGCTCTTGTCACAAGTTGAAGCTCACACAGAAGCACTGTTCAGATAAGTGAAACCTAAACTACATTTCTCTACTTCGGACTGAATGAACCCTATATGCACTGGAAAACAAGGAAGGAAACAAATTAACTTTATTATATAAGTATTGTCAGCTTCAAACCCTTATAACAAAGTTGGGGAAACAGACAAAAGGGTGATAAAAATACCAGTGGCAACCCTATATATGGAGAAAGTTAAAGAAATATGGGCAGTCTACCTATTTCCTTAGATATGAAGAAAGGCAATGATATTATGTGTGCCTCATACAGAAAGGAATAAATAGTAAAAACAAGAGCCCTCAGATGTGCCAGAGGAACTCACTCCCTTCAGAGAGCTCCCACATCAAGTAGGGGCTGAGCTTTTTGAGCAACCCCTACCCATGTGGGGTTGTACCAACAGCCAGAACTTGGTCATGTTGAGCAGTTAGAGTGAGAATCCAGTTCCTTTGGGTGTCTGGTGCTCATCTAAACAGGGCTGGGGGACTGAGCTGTAAGAGGTAGGGCTGGGGAGTCTGCAGGCATTGCAGAACAGAATCACTTCACCCACCAGTCCTATCCTAACCCTTAAGTGTTATGTCAGTGGGTAGTGTAGTACTGGTGTTCAAGCTACTCCACTCTGAATTCCACAATTAGCAGATATCTTAATTTTTGCTTTTTAAAAAACGTATCATTTATTTGCATCCCACGACAAGAAATTCCAGTTTCTTATGGACTGCGTGATCCCTTTTGCCTGCAGGTTTTGCAACAGTGAACTGCAGACTTGTAGGACATACACAGCTTAATGGAAGAGAAAGAGGTGAGGTAAAGTATCTGACAAAATCTTCACAGGAGTTACATAGACTAAAAAAAAGGAGAAAACTTCAGGAAATTAACTTAGTTCTTTCTCAGGGATGTTTATGGCACATTTTCAGGATTTCTGGAAACAGGCAGCAGACAATGTCTGCAATTTTTTTTCCTGTACATTGTCAGCAACTTTGAATCAAAATATTTCTAAGCATTATTATTTAGAATTGCTCAACATCTTTTACCTTTAACAAAGCATGCTAGGAGCTCAGTTTAAAACCACGATAATGAAATCTGTCTACCTTACTACCAGTTGTTACAAATCATACTTCCCAAGTGTTGTAAGCAAACCAAACAGAAAATGCTGCGATCCTAATATATTATTCTCCCCTTAAAAAAAAACAACAACCCCGACCCAAACTAAAAGGAAATAATTTTTCCATTTTAAAAATCCTTAAAAAGCACAATTTATGAAAGCCAGGAAATGTAAGTATAATATGCAGCTTTTGTGATAACTCAGATCCACTGTGAATATACAGTCAATCTGTCTTTGAAGGGACCTACTGGCTCTAATATACTCCTTACTCCAACAGAACAAAACAAGAACAAAAGCAAACCCCAAAAGACTGTATTAAGGAACTTATCGATACAAACCTACGTATTAGTTACGGTGTGACACAGGAATGTTCATGTGGTGTTTCCTCCTCTGCTTTACTGCAAACAACTGTCATAATTGTCCTTTGGCAAGTCCTGTAAAGGTGCACACTGACTTCCTCACTCATCACCCAAAACAAGCTGCACAGGGATATGTAACTCAGAGGACGTTATTGGCATCCCCGTAGGTAGGCATGTGCCTCTTCCTTTGATCAGACACAGTGAGATAGAATAGCCCATCCCATTCTCTAAGCTGAACTGTGATGGTCTTGTAAGGCTTGTGAAACACCTCCTGTCTACACCTCAGTGTTACTGAGCACAACCTCATGCAGTGAATATTTTTATTAATATTTCAGTTTGCAGGTTTGTTTTTCTAAATTAAATCCCAGAATTAGGTAATAGATGTGTCTTGGTCACACTGCTGGGAAAATAAAGAGTAGATCTTAAGTTCTGACAACCAAATTGTAAGAAAACCCCAAACTAACGACACCATTTCCCCCCCCCCAATAAATAAATACAAATTAAACCACATTGTTTTAAAGCCTGCAACATGATCTTTGTGTATGCTGTGAACGTTAGTCTCTCACTGTACAGAGCTTCACAAAACGACGAGACAAAACTGGCAGTCTCTGAGCAGAAAAGGATATAGCAATGCTCATATTCTCTCTGAACACTAGGAACTCCAGAAGCCAGGAGGCATAAGTTGTCTATAAAGCTGTCCAAGAGAACAAATGTAGGGCCTTGGAGCATAATTAAACAAATAACTACTTCTGTTTGACATTCCTCACCAAAGAACGTGTTATGTCCTATGAATTCAAAACATGCAATTAAACAAAGCACATTCCCCTTTCTCCTGTTCCCCAACTAAAGTAATCCAAAGACCATCACTTTGAATTTCTGGCTGTATTAGCTAGCACAGCCATCAAATATTCAGCTGGGAGCCTATCTGAGCACAAATGCTTCAAGCTGCACTCCAAAAGTCAACAAACATAAGAAAAAAAATGCCACTTCATAACTACTATATACATGATTATGAATAATTTCCTGGCAGTTATTTAAAGAAGATTATACATCAAACCACCTTCTACTCCATATTTTTTTCTTCCAATTAAAAAAATAAAGGACAAACACAGCATTAAGTTCAGCGTTTGCTGTGTTGTAGAGATCTAATTTGCATTGTTTGTGGAATATGCATAAAATGGGACCAAATGAATGCCTGCACCTTAACTTTGTTAACTTAAAACCTAATGGGACAGATGTTTATGAATTAATATTTATCCTGCCCTGTTTAAATCATAATTCGTGTATAAGGGTTGCATATTATAAAATATTCAGCTTCAGCCACAAATGAGTTTACTTATTATTGCTGCTCAAGGTTACACAATACTACACAAACTGAAGATGTACATTAGTTCCACTCTTGATACAGAAAATAGGGAGCATGTTTAAAATATCATCTATATGTTTGTTTTGCATAATAATCAAAGTTTCACAGACATAACAAACGTGTTCACTGAGAGCAGACAACTCAATACATACCATGCATTTGTTGAAGCAAGTTTCTAAATGAAAATTGAGGATTTAAAACAGAAAAAGCATTTTTGATAGGTTCAAGCTGGAAAGAGAACATTCCAGTGATTAAAATGACTGTGTGACATAATTTGTTTGCTCCTTTTTCCATACAGTTACATAAAACCAGGAAACATTTTAAACAAAACTGAACAAAGTTAGCTTTTTTCCTAAACCAGTAGACATATGTGTTAGCAGAGGATGTAAATGACCCACTGGCTATTTTACTTCCTGACAGTTTTTAGACCTCCTCAAGCATTTTGCAAGAAAGTACATGTTTTCCATATGCAGCTGTTAATAAACAACTTACAGCTCTGTTATTTTTTTAATTTTCCTCCTTTGCTCAGTGGCATAAAATAGTGCCGGAAATTTATAGGTTGAGTGTCTTCTTAAAATTAACTACAGTATTCGCTTCCTCTGAATGCTACGATGCAAAAGCTGTTTAACGTACCAAATCATGTGTAATGTTAATTACCATGATCAAGCAGAAGAATTTTGTGCCAGACTTCTAAAATTATACTTAGTCATTAAAATAGCACTCCAGGTAAACCTCATTTTTCTTCTCACTTCGGAATAAGGCAGGCAACTCTGTGCTTGGTGTTGGGTTGGCAAACTCTTAGGACATGTTTGCAAGCCAGATTAACAAATTAACACTCTGTCAATCACTACATGCATTTTACAGTAGCGTATGAGAAGCCCTGAGAAGATCAAAATCCTGTTACCTTCAGAACTGTGCAAAAAAAATATTGAGAGAAAAGTCTATAGTATGTAAAGGGAAACAAAGAGGAAGGACAAGGTGGGAGTAGGTGATCTCTAGCACATCAGCAGAGCAGCTTGCTGGCACACAAGTGGGTAGAACTCAGGTAATCCCACTTTACAGACAGACCTGTTGGGGTTACGTTAGCAAAAAATCTACATAACAAGAGCACTGCAACTATCTAGCATCCTACTGAAAAATCATAGCTAAGCATCAACCTCGCGGGCTGTCTGTACCTCCTCTAATGGTGCTGCACCTGTAGACTTACCAGCCAATGGCTGAATGTGCATCGGACAGTTTTCTATATTTTTGACCTTCTTGCAGGCTGCTTCAGTGTACAACACAAAACGTAAAGTGTGTGATACTTCAGTGTGGCTGGTTTGTGGGACTCTCTCTCAGCTATCAAAAGTTTGAGTGATCTTTTTCTCTGAGTCCTTGACAGAACAGAGATGAAGTGGATTGAATTTCCAAACTAGTATTTCTTCTTCCTCTCTCTGACAGGAGGCAAAACCCGTATTTTCTAATCTAGGGAATATGCACACCGATGTATAAAATGTTCTTTCTTATCAAGAGTGAGACAGGAAAGATTATGCTAAGTACACGCCTGTGGCAAATTATTGACCTCAGCTGACATACTCAGTATTTGCAGTATTCAGTGTTACTGCATCTAAGGAACACTCCTGTTACAAAACAGGAACCAATCACAAGCATCCTTGTCGATCTATTGCAGATTCAAAGTCAAATGGATTTGCTTAAATTGTCTAATTTTGGTGGCATTCGCAATACTACCTAGCTGGTTATCACATCTCACTTGAGATTAATCACTTAAAGTAGAAAGGTTGGCATCTTAAGTTTAAGATTATTCACAACACAGTGTATTTCACACTATCTCATGACAAAATCAAAGTAATGTATTAGTCCTCATCCGTCATTCTTACATCATATAATTAAAAAAGAGACTTCATATTCAGCAAACTAGGTATCATACAATACTTTTCAAATAAGAAACAAGTAATGCAAATTCAAATGTCTAATAAACTACTCAGATGACAACATTTTTTTACCAAATCATTGTTACCTATATTGAAAAAGAATTTAATTAAAATATATTTTTCTTATAGAAAAAAAAAAAGTAGTTAAAGTGTCATTTAAGTTGTTTCCGTGAATAGTTTGGCCATATCTTCTACTTCAATCTAATGAGCAATAAAGGAGAATCTTTGTTTATATTTGAAATCTTTATTCAATTACATATCCAAATACAGTCCAGATGTCTCTGCACAATAACTTTGTGCATATGTTGAATAGTTTGGTTTTTCCTTTTGTTTGTTTGCTAAATAATGAGAAACGCTGCTGTCTTTTACTTAAGTTTTTATTTTGGCAATAAGCACTGAATGTTCCAACCAACATCTGATATGCAGCTTACTAACTTCTGTAGTATTTCTTGGAGAGGATCCATTTTTCCTGTCTGGCATTATTGTCAAGAGATTTGCCTCAGACTATTTTTGTAGTTTTTACCGGCAGCAGATAGTACATGGTACTCTGCTTCTATTCTCCTGAAAAAGAAACCACAAAAAAAACCCACAAAAAACCCCCAACAACCCAGCACTGGCACAGTCAGTAACATCAGTGAAATTTAATGGATTGTTCTATGATTTTATTATTTCTCTATAGTGTACCATTCAATTTCTGACTTTAATCAAATACCCAAGGCAATTATAATATGCATTTGAAATTACTCTGAAAACAGAGATTAGCCTCTACATGAATAATTTATGCTAAATATTACACATACACACAAATGTGCTTTGCCAATAGCTCTGGTAACTTGTTTCTTTGTAAGCGCTTTCTACTGCGATAAAGCCAGTGTAAATCATTACTACCTAAGAGTGTATTTCAGAGTATGTGATGAAGAATGTGCACAGATTCTGCTGCTTTTAACTGACGCTTTACTAGGGTTGAAAAATGCATTAAAAATTCACTTCCTTGAGCTGATGTCAGTGGCCATAAATTGTGTAACTGAAAGTTCATATTAAGTTTTTCTTAAATTGTTAGCTGTATTAATTTGTTTAATATAATAATTCACAAACATTAAAAATGATCACATATTGCAGAATCACAGAATGTTTGCAGTTGGAAGGGACCTTGAAAGATAATCTAGTCCAACCCCCCTGCCTGAGCAGGATCACCAAGATTTAATCAAACAGGAATGTGTCCAGATTGGTCTTGAATTCCTCCAGAGAAGGAGACTCCACAGCCTATCTGCGCAGCCTGTGCCAGTGCTCCATCACCCTCACAGTAAAGAGTTTTTCCTTACATTCACATGGAAGTTCCTATGTTCCAGCTTGGAACGATTTCCCCTTGTCCTTTCACTGGCCATCACTTTGAAGAGCCTGGATCCATCCTCCTGACACTCACCCTTAACATATTTATAGACATTAATGAGGTCACCCCTCAGTCTCCTCTCCTCCAAGCTAAAGAGACCCAGCTCCCTCAGCCTTTCCTCATAAAGAAAGATGTTCCACTCCCTTCACCTTCTTGGTGGCCCTGCACTGGACTCTCTCAAGGAGTTGTGTGTCCTTCTGGAACTGAGGGGCCCAGACCTGGACACAATACTCCAGCTGTGGTCTCACCAGGGCAGAGTAGAGGGGGAGAAGGACCTCTCTTGACCTACTAGCCACCCCCTTCTAATACACCCCAGGATGCCATTGGCCTTCCTGGCCACAAGGGCAAATTGATGGCTCATGGTCATCCCGCTCTCCACCAGGACCCCAAGGTCCCTCTCACCTACAACTGCTCTCCAACAGGCCAGTCCCCAACCTAGACTGGTCCCTGGGGTTGTTCCTCCACAGATGCAAGACCCTACACATGCCTCTGTTGAAACTCATTCAATTTCTCCCTGCTCAGCTCTCCAGCCTGTCTAAATCTTGTTGAATGGCAGCACAACTTTCTGGTGTGTCAGCCACCCCTCCCAGCTTTGTGTCATCCACAAACTTGCTGACTGTGCACTCTATTACCTCATCCAGATCATCAATGAATACATTGAACAGTGCTGGTCCCAGTACCGACCCCTGAGGGACTCCACTAGTTACAGGCCTCCAGTCAGACTCTGCCGCATTAATGACAACTCTCTGGCTTTTTCCCTTCAACCAGCTCTCAGTCCACCTCACTACTCTACCCTCCAGGCCACACTTCCTCTGTTTGTCCACCAGGATGCTGTGGGAACAGTGTCAAATGTTTTACTGAGCTCAAGGTATCTGCTATGTTATGGGAAAAGATGATAACTTTTTATTTACTTAAGTATTCAGAAAACACATCACAGTAATAAATCATTTTTATGTAGTTGCTCAGCAAAGAAGGTTAGTGCAAAATAACCACTTTTGTTCATGTTGAAAAAAAACCACAAAGCCAAACAATCCTCTATCAATAAGTTGCCCCATTCAACAGGGCCTGCCATTCCAGAACTTTAAACACATCATAGAAAATTCACATTGCAACTCCCATGAAAATTTGACTAAAGGGTTGAAATTAAAATCTTCTGATAAATAAAAAAAATATAAAAGTGAAGCTGCACATGCCCTGTGCAGTCTGGCTTTTGGTCATTTGTCCCTGAGGTTTCAATCTGGACTGAGCTGGCTATGTATGTATCAGGGATCACACTGCAACTTACACCTGTTCATACCGAGGGCAGAACAACACTGGTACAGCACGGTTGAAAAACAGGATGTAGTTTACACCACAGAAGATACTCAGTGTAACAGGGGATGTACCAATCAGTCTTCCCAAGTAACTATTACATGTGGTGTAGCCCTGCTTTCCTGGGCATGGCTGAACACCTGCCTGCCCATGGGAAGTGGGGAATTAATTCCTTGCCTTGCTTTGCTTATGATTGTGGCTTTTGCTTTCCCTATTAAACCATTTTTATTTCTACCCATGTGCTTTCTCACTCTCACTCTTCAGATTCCACACCCCCACCCCTCCCACCATCCTGTCAGGGGGCACAGGGGTGTGAGTGAGCGGCTGCGTGGTGCTTAGCTGCCCTCTGCAGCAAAACCACTCCACTAGTTTTAGCCCTACAAATTCTGGCATGTTACAACATGTGTTTCAAAGTGTCATCAGTCTTTCAGTTTGACATTTTAAAACATAAATATTTTTGCAGGTTTCCCATTCTTATGTAAATTTTTTACTGTTACTGCTGAAAAGCAGAATTTTCAAGTTGTCCTATTAATCGTCGCAAATACATTTTTGGACTACTGCACTGATGGCTGAAAAAAATCTCTACATTTCCCCAGAGATGCTGAACATACAATCTGTCATATTTGTGTGTGGATGTTTCTGCTCCTTTTCCCCCCTCACAAAAGCTTCCATTGGAAATCAGCAGAGATGTGGAGCTGCACTTCTGAAGAAACCACTCAGCATATCCTTAATGCATGCTATTTGCTTCATGTCTTCCTTACTACCTTATGACTACCCTTATTATCCTTTCCCCTTATCATGGAATGGATTACTCAGGGTTATAGTTGTAGCACTTGGAAATAGGTCCACATGAGAGACAATTATTACAATACACTTATTGTAGCTTAAATGCCTGCAGTTTAGAACAAACTAGAAACATTTAGCTTGCTGAAGGAAGCCTTGAGCTCTCCAAATTCAAGTCCTAGAATTTCAGAAACAACTTCAAGAAAAAAATTGATGTATCCTTATATAGTTTTTTGTGGTAAATGCTTCAATAATAGTATACACTAAGATATCACATGATTTCCATTCCATTTCAAAAAGCAATAGTGTCTCAAACTTCGAAATTCATTTTCTCAGCACTAATAGCAACATTATCAAAGTCAAATTAGAATAAATTCCCAACTGCCTGGAATGTGTGACCATCAGAGTTGCCAATCTGTTGATGTAAGCATATGAGATCAGCATTACTACTTTGTATTAGTGTTGAATCTCTACTTGAAAAAAAAAATCAATTCCATCGCCGTTCTCTGCTAAGTTATTTGTGGCTGCAAGCAAAAGATGATTTGAAAATAAAAACCTCCATAGAAACTGATGACGGACAAGACCTAAGAGAGGGTAAAGAGATTCTCAACTCAATCCTTACATGAAGATAAATTTAAAAATTCCCATTTTACAGAATTAAAGCAAAATGCCTTAAGCTGTAACTATTCATTTTATTACTAGTAGTTTTACATCTAAAAATAAAGAAGGATTTTCCTAAAAGACTTCTAAAAGAGAAATAATAAAACTTAATAATCTGGAGTCAAGGCTGGCAAATTTAATTCCTGCATGAATATAGTGAAACAGATAGGAAATTCTATGTTACGTTTCTGTTACAAAAAGGTATAAATCACTTCCTATTTTTAGATACTATTTAATTCTTCATGTCCAGATATAAGTATAAACAGAATAAGTGACTACTTCCTAAGATTGTTTCTGAATATTCTTTACACGACCATGTCTTACATTGCTGGTATGTCAGAAATCTGCACAGAACCTTCTCTTTCAAAATTTCTATAGAATCCTGTATCCACTAATATATACATACACACACACACATTTATATATATATATATAAATCCGCTTATACTTTTTACTGCTGTATATAATCAGGTCATGTTGCCATGATTACTTCTGCTAGATCTTCAGTACAAAATTGATACTGATGGTTTGGCAGCATTTGTGTCATTTGTGTTGGAAAAACCTAAACATTAAATAAAGAGTTTATGCAATACTTTCTTGGTGCTCCAAGAAGATTGACAGGACTGGAAAGAGGTTGCCAGTGAAAAAAGTAACTCATGAATATTTCTAACCGTGCTTAAACCGGATGGATCATTTGATAGAAAATCACCATTCAGGGTATGTGGCCTCAAAGTTTTTTCACTCAGAAGTCTGAGGCTTGAAGATAGATTTAATGCAGTGTTGAATAATACCTTCAGAAACATGACCTCTGCAGAGAGCGGCTGAGAAGTTGTGTTTTATCTCATAAATGCTCTCATTCTCAAATCCTCTACTGTCTTTAGTGGACAATAAAAATAGTAGCAGGAAACAAAGAAATAAGCAGTAAAATATCCTAATTTCACAGGTGGCTAAACTAAAGACATACAAGCAGAGAGAGATGGATGAAGAATCAATCTCACAGCCTAGGAAAAGGTGATAGAGCTGATGCAGAAACTGCTTAAAACCTTGTCCATATGCAGCCACTAACTTCCATCTCTCCTCTTTCAACAGGCTGTTCAGCCATTGATGAATAGTAACTGCAAAATTCACGGGATAAATCAGGTTGGAAGGAACCTCATAGGGTCTCTAGACCAAACTCCCATGGAGAGCATTACAGATCTGAGAACAGATCAGGCTAATATCTCAAGGCTTAACAAGCCTGCTCTTGTGTGAATTAAGGAATGGAAACTACAGAATCTTTTCATGCTGCCTTCTTCACTGCTGACTGTTCTCAGTGAGGAGAAAGCCGGAAGATCCTCCTCCACATCACAGAATTAGTGAAGTTGCTAGACATCTCTGCAGGTCGCCTAAACCAATATCAAAGCATGGTCAGCTAGGGAAGTTTGCCCAAGTCTATATTTAGTTGGATCTTGAACATCTCCAAGAATGGATATTCAGATTCCACAACTACTTGGGGATAACCCAGTGCAATGTTGGACCACCCACAACATAAAGAAGATATTTCTTGTGTTTAAATGCAGTTTTCTGTATTTCAATTTGTGGCTAATGCCTCTAGTCCTGTCACTGAGCACTACTGCAAAGAATGTGACTCTGTCTTTAGTCTCCCTATCAGGTGTTTACACACAATGATAAGATCCCCTAACCTCCTTTTCTCCACACCGAACCATTCCAGCTCTCTCAGCCTCTGCTTACATATTGGATGTTGCAATCCCCTAGGTCATCTTAGTATTGTTCATTGTTGAAGACATTAAATGGGCCCTGTGCCAGCACAGATACCTGTGGTACTACAATATTTATTACTGATCTCCAGGCAGAGTACAATCCTCTGAACTGAAATAGGCAGCCATGTGTTGGTTTTATTTTTTTAATCCAGCAAGCTAGATTTTTGTGATTGTCTAGACTGTAACATCCTAAACTGGATACAAGGATACTTCCTAAATCCATGCTGACTGTCCCAATCTAAGGTGAGCTGTAGCTACCCAGTATGTTCTTTAGCATTTTCTTTTAGCTTTTAAATTTTTTGAGGGTTTTGATCAATATTCTCCTTCCTCCAGTCACTAAGCATCTCCTTGATCTTCATGACTTTTCAAAAAGCATAGAAAGCAACATCACAAGGATATCTGCCAGAACTTTCAGCACTCTCAGACTCAGCCTGTCAGGTTTGGGAACATATATGAGTGAAGTATTCACATGCAGTCTCTGATTTGTTCCTCACACACTGCTGGTGTTTTCTTTCTTCCTTCAGATCTTTAAATAAGCGCAGAAAGCCAGACAGACCACACCAGTGAAGACTGAAGAAGGCAGTGAACAACTTAGCCTTATCTGTCCCATCTGTCCCTAAATCGACCATGCTATTCACCACAGCCTATTTTCCTCATTCTTCTGGATGTAAGCTTTGATTTTAGTTACAGCAACACTACATTCCTAGGCAAAATTCTGAATTCCTCATTTGCAAACTGTCTGCGTTTCCGCTTAATGTACGCTGCTTTTGGGACTAGGGTGGGGTGTTTGATGTTGGGCTTTTTTGTGTTTTGTTTTTTTTTTTTTTGCATTGGATCTCTGCCAGGAGTTCCCTGATTAAGTAAAGATAGAATTTTTATAAGTCTGCTTGTCTTCCCGAGTACTGTTATGGATCATTTTTGTGCTTATAGGGTGCTAGTCTTGGAGCCCTGAAAGTTTCCTTAATCTCTTCTTACCTTTAAAGCTATTCTCCAAGTGATCCCATCTACCGGTTCCCTAAAGAAGCTGCAGTCTGCTTGTCTGATGCCAAGGTTCTGGGTTATGTGATTCTCCTCTGTCAGCACCTTCAGCTCTATCATTTCATGGTTACTACAGGTCAGGCGGACATTAATTACCACATCCTCAGACAGCATCTCTTTCATAGTGCCATGGTTTTGCCCTAGCCAACAGATGAGCATCCACTTGTTCACCCCTTGCCCTGGCAGGATGGGGGAAGAGTGCAAAAGTGAGTAAATGACAGTTTAATAGGTAAAGCAAAAGCCGTGCACACAGGCAGAGCAAAACAAGGAATTCATTCACCACTTCCCATGGACAGGCAGGTTCTCAGCCACCTCCAGGAAAGTAGGGATGCATCATACATAAGAGTTACTCAGGAAGACAAATCCCACCCCTCTCAATACTACCACACCCTTTCCTTCCTCTATCCCAAGCACCTTATATGCGCCACATATAAGCCTTTGGCCAGTTTGGGTCAGTTGTCTTGGCTGTGTACCCTCCCAAGTCCTTGGACCCCCAGGCTATTGGCTGGCAGGACAGTGTGAAAAGTGTGAAAGGGCTTGAGTCTGTGTAAGCACTGCTCAGCAATTACAAACACATCTTTATATAAGAAATTCATCTCTATACTATTCACAATTTTTTCATCATAAGTCCAAAACACAGCCCTGTACAAGCTACTATGAAGAAAAATAGCTCTATCTTAGCTGAAACAAGGGCACTTAGTGTACAGTAGATCCAGTTGTGTGCCACCCCTGGTTGGGCAACCATTATCTGTATGAAGATCTTGATCTCTATCTTTCACCATCCAGAAATCTCTCTGCTCACATCCTTTTCTCTTGCACCTCTAGCAGATATCAGAGAGGTTTGAATGTTCCATGAGCGCCAACATGTGTGGTCCCAGTACCTCCCTGAGTCATTGAAAGAAGGCTTTTAACACTTCTCTATCCTGACCCAGTAATACGTAACAACGTGCCCTGTGCTGTTGCCCCTACTGCTTCTCTTGATCTTGACCCACAAATGCTCACCAGACCATCATCCATCCCCTAAAAGAGCTCTACGGATCTGAGTTGCTCCTTTGTACAGAGAGCAGCTCTCTCATTCCCTGACTGTTTTCCCTACTAATCTGCTACCTGTCCATCACAGCCTGCTGTGTCAAACTCTCTTGGCCCATAACAAACCACACTCTGGAGCTGACCATCCTCTTGCATTTGGAGCCTAAGTAACTGCTTCCCTAGTGATCTCTATATTACAGAATATAGACCATTTCTCCAAAAGTACATAGCTTGGAATAAAGGAAGAAAAATATAAAGAACATTGTCGGTTGGGTATTCAGTCTCTACAGGGTCTCTGCGAAGACGCTATCAATCTCCTTGTCACATTCCCTGGGGCTGCTCAACCACCTCCTCCTCTATATCCCTAACCTAGCTTCTCAGATGGCACATTGCTCCAACATGCAACGAGCACTCTTCATCTTCATGGGTGCTCCCTCCACCCACACAGACTCTGGGAGCTGCATCCTCTCTCCAGACCCACTCTGGGCCCATACCTCACATGTGCTGCTCCAGTAAGTGCTGAGGATGCCATTCTGCTGTGATCCATCCAAACTTGTACACCAAATGCAATAGTTTCTGACCCCTTTCTATGCAGACTACCACACAAATTAATGTATCTGTTAATTGGTCTGGGGAGCTGCCCCCCAGTCTGGGAGGCAGTATAGGTTCCTCGCTAGCACCAGCTGAATGAGGCTTATCACTGCCTCTTCAGAAGATTCAAGGGTTTTGATCATCAATAGCTGATGGATGTTACTAATAACTGCAACTTTGCTAACAGAAGTGAAAGCAGCTGCACCAGTACACACCAGTAGTGCCAGTACACACCCCGATGCTCCCAGCAGACCTGGTAGCAGAGCCTCAAACTTGCCAACCGGTGTCTGCTAGCTGACATCTGCTTGCATCGCTTGTTTACTGAGTAAGCCTGCAACTAGGAATGACAAAAAGATGATCAAATCTCCACTTTTCATCAAAACAGACAGTGATATAAAAAATAAAATCTTTGGTGGAAACTAATTTTTCGGTGTTCCAAGATGTAAAGGAAATGTTACTTTTAACTTGAACTCCACTGTATTTTGACTTCACTTTCAGGTCAAAAGTTCATGTGAATAAAAGAATGTTAATGATTTTATTAAATAGGATTATTAGATATTTCTTCATCAATAAAATGTGCAGAAACCTTGTAAAAATTAATATTATGGTGCTGACCTTCTGACATATCTTAATTGAATCTTTTATCACTGTTTCTATTTTGTGAATATTTGAAATGTTTGTCTTAATTCTGGACAAAAGGAAATCTTCAAACACTGACCTTCCCTAGTGATCTTTATATTATAGTATATGGATCATCTTCCCTAAAGGACATAGCTTGGAGTAAAGGAAGAAAGAAAAATACAAAGAGCATCATCAGAGCTCAGAAAGCATCCAGAAAAATAATAACACAAAACAAAAGTTCTTTCCATGTACCCAAATTAGTAACTTCATTACAAATGACAAACACATAGAATGTAAGGACACAGTGAGTGGCCCTTTAAGCATGGAAGTACCTTTTTTTAATTAAAGGATTTTTTTTTTTCATAAATACAGTAAACTGTTTTCGTTAAGAATTTTTTAATTGATGTTCAGAATGCACAGGGCTTTTGCATGCTGCAGGAAATGTGTCCAGAGCATGGGTATGCAGAGATGTAAATAAGGGCAAACTTGGAACTTGTGAAGAAAAAATACAAAAAAATTGAAACCGTCTACATTTGTATGTCTCTATCATTTTAGAAAGACATATCAAACATTTCATCAAAGGTATTTTAAATGAAACCTACTGTCAGATTTGTAATTTCTGCCTTACATTCTCTTAAATATCCCTAATTCAGTTGGCTACTGCAAAATAAAAACCAAAACTACAGCTGAAAGTTTGTTCTGCTCAGATAACCTGTGCTGAAATAATATTTCTACACATTAAAAAAATTTCCAAACAACAAAATTGCCTTTACATCAGGTAATTTACATCATAAAGGCTGTATCATTTAAATATTGCCATCCTCTCCCAAGGCTTTCAATTCCACCTCCCTAAAATTCTGTATCCCCCTAATGCATATGGTGTTCCTTTGCAGACGTTTCAAAATTATAGTAAAGGTTTCATTATTATTCTGTCATAAATTGTCACATTTTTGCACAAGGAGTTAGAAACATTTCTTTAAAAATGCCAGCTGTATTTTTCCAAAACAAGGTTTGGGTTTGTGTTTGGTTTTTTTTCCCCCCCCGCATTCAGCACCACAAGTCTATACTCAAGCTTTGACAATGGGCTCTTATATTCATGATTTTTTTCCCCAATCTTCCTTTTATCCTTTGCCAGAAGTGGTAGATGTCAGGTATTACAATAAAGCAGTCTTCAAAAATTATACTCTTTCTTTTTTTCTGGTCCCACTTATACACTGATAGCCTGTTCATTTCACACTGGTACAGTTAGCTCTTAAGTAATGCTTTCCTCTACAAGACTTAGTCAAGATATCTTAGCTCTAACTCATGTAGTAGTGACACATACATTGCCAGATTTTGGCAAATGTAACATATATGTGTTAACAACAGGACTATTTAATGCCAAGAGATTCAATAGATGGCTTTACACACAATTTAACAGGTAAGTTTTAATTTGTTAATTGGAATAACATAAGCAGTATTTTTTTCTTCTATTAATGGAAATGTTTGCTACATGTGGAAGAGTCATGATACATTTGTGCAATAAAGGCTTGGAATTGGGCTACTAATACTTTCAGGAGTATTATCATACTTTACTGTTATAAATTTTAATTGAAGTCCTCCAAATTCAGTTTCACTGAATGTAAATAAGAATTCAAACAGGTTTTTTAATGTACAAGAGAATCTATGCCCATATTTAAGTATAAATTTGATAACTGTTTTAAGATTGAATGTCTTTGCCCACACAAATTATATCTTTCTTCACCCCAAATTATGGCACAAACTTGTAAGTCCACAGAGATCAATTTATGCATTCCAGCTGTCACCCAAGTATCCTTATATTTTGGAAAATTTTGAGAATGAAGCAAGTCTTAATGCCCCATTTTTCTTATGCTTTCACAAAAATAAGAAAAGCTAAATTCTGTGATTTTCACATACATTATATCCAAGCTATAAGCCAGGACTGAATCAATTAGAGCGTTTATCCTATACATAAATGCTCTATTTTTCTTTTCTTTCAAAATAACTAGAAGACACATTTCCATTACCGCCGAAAAGTTCAAGTCACAGACCCTGGTGTATCTGACACTGTATGTAACAAAAACAAAAGGAACGTCCCTGTTGCAGACAAATTGCCATTTAAACAAAAGGCATGAGACAAAGTGAGCACATGAAATGATAGCAATGTCACTTTTTCTAGCAATGTAAGTAATTTCACAGGTTTTTTGTAGGTATCAGAGAAATTTTTGACGAGGTGGACTAGCCTACTCTTACAGACTAGAAATGAGAGACATTTCTAAAAACAGTGAGTAAAGGCTAGCCTAGATCTATTCTTCTTCCCTCATTTTGTCAGGCAACTGGAATTTGTCCTACTGCTATTTGCAACTTGCAGACCCAATCTTGGGGTAGCAGATGCTGGTCAATGTAGAGACAAGTAAATGTGTACACACTGTTTTGGGGAAGGTCGCTGGCACACACTCCTTATCAACAATTGAAACGGTGCTTGCCTACCCCAAGGTACAGATCCTCTCTAACTGCTGCTTGAGCTGAAGCTGCAACCACTGTAGTATAGCAATTTTAAGCAAATTTAAGGCCCATTTCTGCCCTCATGCAGACTAATCCAAGAAATAAAGATAGCATGTACTGGTGATCTTCACTTAGCAGGGTTAACTTGCAAGGATATCCATACACACAGTGATATAGCATCAGTCATACACACAAGGTAATTATGTCTAATGAAACGATATATGTATTTATTTTTTTCCTAGACCATTAAAATATAGAGAATAATCCTGTGTTTATAATCACTCTTTAGCTACAGCTAAATGATTATTTCAAAGTATCTTATTCATATCCTTTTTTTTTTTAAATATTGCACACAGGTAATTTGCAATAAAGTTTAATAAAGTTCACTCTCTAAATCCACCTTCACATACACCTTTTATACAAATCTCTTCTTTATTAGAAGTTAAACCAGGGAAAAGAGGAAAAAAGTCCATTTTCACTTTTAATTTGAATGTTAATCCCAAAGGCTTTCAACTACAAAAGCAGAGGATGAATTTGTGGTGTAGCTTTTGGAATTATAAATGGAATGTTCAAAGAAATGATCTATTGCCAAAGTTATTTGTACAGGTCTACAATATAAGTTTTTGACCAGAAATGCAATGAAAATGCTGCTAAATAACTTTATTACTGATTTTAAGAGAATTGCATTCTGTTAGGAGATTGGACGGTAAAATATCTGCAAAGTTGGAGACTTACCAGCAAAAAGATGCAAAAAAACCCCACCCAAACCCCTCAACAATTATAAACCCAAAAAGCACAGAAAAGTTTTCTCTATGTGTATAAGCTAAAAAAAAAAAAACCAAAACCCCAAAAACCACATTAAAAAAAAACCAAAGAACCTTCTCTATGAAGAGCAAACACAAGAAAAGTGCTAATCATATTAAAATTGGAAGAGAACAAAGCTACAAACTTATAGTGTGTAACTGAAGAATTCAGCATGCATGTTCCTTTCAAGATCATAGAAGGAAACATTCACTATACAGTCTGTGCATGTTTTAGGAAGTCTACAGTGTTCAGTGGGGTACAAGTGGTGGCTTGTAGACCAAATCAGGATGCAGGAGACTTCTCCCATCAGCACACTGCCTTCTCTTCACGAGTGACAGGGAGGAGATGTTTAAGTTGCCCATGGCACTCAGGTGTTGAAAAGCTGCCTCCTGCACACAGACTGGCCCTAGCCCCTGAGCTCCAGCTGCTAGGTCAGAGGAGAAACAAGTGCAGGCTCTTCACTGTCCTCAGGTGGCCCTATTACCCAAGGGTGGGATGGTGGGGTTAGGTGAACTATTGATTCTGGGATATGGAATTGCAGAAATTCGATCCCCAGGTGTATCTACTTTTCTTTTGATTTTTTTTTTGGGGGGGGGGGCTGGGGGGGGATGTTTGAAGGATTTTTGGAAACTATAACTTCATCCAGACTGTTGTACTCCAGCTCCTTATTCAGCAATGTTAGAAAGAAAACATGAGTGTTATTAACAAGATTTCTTCTGAATTTTCATTACATACATTTTTGTCCCGACTTCAGAATTAGGTTTTGAAATAAAGGAAGGGATCTAAAATCTAGCAAGCTGCATTTACAAGAACTCTCCTGTTACAAATATATAATTTACCATGAATAAGGTATACTCAGAGCTGCTAGGTAGGATCTTCAATCTGTCATCTAACCTTAAGAAATCAACAATGAGAATCACAGTCACTTAACCATAGAAAGCATCCCTTCTGAGTTGAGAATTCTCAAACACCACAAAAAATTATTATTTATCTGCATTTTCTGTTTGCATCAAAGAATCCCGTACCTCTTTCCCCTCTCCCTTTCCACCTGCCCCCGAAAAAAAGATGAGTTTTTCCTCACAGAGACAAATGTTACATGCACAGCTCAGAAAAAGAAACAGTCAAATCAAATTGTACACTAAACCCTTAGCAACTTGGAGTGATTGAGAACTGTATGTTTTAGATTACCTGGAACTGCCTTTAAAAAAAAAAGGGGGGGGGAGTTTTAAACAACAAAAAAGAAACCCACAGCAAAGTAAACTAGATGGATGAAATAAATCTACAAGCAACACTGCTTTTCCTTAACCCTCCAAATGTTGCTACTTCTATTTCTAGCTTTATTAGGGTTTTAAATTAAATACTTCTAACACCTTCCCAATTTTCTGCTTTTTTCTTCTTAATTTCCTAAAGCTAAATCTGGGTTTGATCATATCCATCTGTCTTATCTCATTAAAACTGTCTGATTGGAATTATCTTCCCCATGGCTTTGCTCAGTCCATAGATTACTTTGCCTCCAGGAATCTGTAGTCCAGTATCCTCACCTTGCCTCTTTCTTAGTTTTGGGGTTTTGTTTTGGTGTTTTTTGGGTTTTTTTTTAATTAGGTGATAAAATGGAGTTAGGAATTATATTTTCTTATCATCTGAGAACTGATGTTGGCTTTATCGTACCTCTCGCTGAGTTTTCACATAAATGGCATCTTTGCAGGCAGCAGTGAATGTAAATACACTTCTTAAGCACTCAAATCTCTTGCATACTAAAACAAACAGGACATTGTGGATTTGTTTGTTTTCTAAGAGAATGAAACATCTATAAAAATGACAGCAAATATGTGGAACAGATTTATGTAATTATGGTTTGAATGTCAGACAATAATGTAATCTATAGTATTTAAGTAAGATTAGCATTAATGCCAATACATTCATCGCCTTGTTCCCTCAGGATTTTGTTCAGAACTTACAGAAGTCAAGGGAAAGAAATTAATTGACGTCAATGAACTTGGAATTAGGTTTAGGCTGTTTACTTGTCCTGTCTGCTATGGTACCTAAGAAAGCACTTGTTCTTATTCAAAGCACTTTTTCTTATTCAAAGCAGTAAGATCCTTCCGTCACAGAATCGCAGAATCACAGAATGTTTGCAGTTGGAAGGGACCTTGAAAGATAATCTAGTCCAACCCCACTGCCCGAGCAGGATCACCTAGATTAAATCACACAGGAAAGTGTCCATATAGGTCTTGAATGTCTCCAGAGAAGGAGGCTCCACAACCTCTCCAGGCAGCCTGTTTCAGTGCTCTGGCACACTCATGGTGAAAATGTTCCTCCTTATATTCAGATGGAACTTTCTATGTTACAGTTTGGAACTATTTCCCCTTGTCCTTTCACTGGCCATCACTTCAAAGAGCCTGGATCCATCCTCCTGACACTCACCCTTAACATATTTATAGACATTAATGAGGTCACCCCTCAGTCTCCTCTCCTCCAAGCTAAAGAGACCCAGCTCCCTCAGCCTTTCCTCATAAAGAAAGATGTTCCACTCCCTTCACCTTCTTGGTGGCCCTGCACTGGACTCTCTCAAGGAGTTGTGTGTCCTTCTGGAACTGAGGGGCCCAGACCAGACCTGGACACAATACTCCAGGTGTGGTCTCACCAGGGCAGAGTAGAGAGGGAGAAGGACCTCTCTTGACCTACTAGCCACCCCCTTCTAATACACCCCAGGATGCCATTGGCCTTCCTGGCCACAAGGGCACATTGATGGCTCATGGTCATCCCGCTCTCCACCAGGACCCCGAGGTCCCTCTCACCTACACTGCTCTCCAACAGGCCAGTCCCCAACCTAGACTGGTCCCTGGGGTTGTTCCTCCACAGATGCAAGACCCTACACGTGCCTCTGTTGAAACTCATTCAATTTCTCCCTGCTCAGCTCTCCAGCCTGTCTAAATCCTGTTGAATGGCAGCACAACTTTCTGGTGTGTCAGCCACCCCTCCCAGCTTTGTGTCATCCACAAACCTGCTGACTGTGCATTCTATTCCCTCATCCAGGTCATCAGTGAATACATTGAACAGTGCTGGTCCCCGAGGGACTCCACTGATTACAGGCCTCCACTGCCAGACTCTGTCCCATTGATCACAACTCCCTGGCTTCTTCCATTCAACCAGCTCTCAGTCCACCTCACTACTCTACCCTCCAGGCCATACTCCCTCAGTTTGCCCACCAGGATGCTATGTGAGACAGTGTCAAATGCCTTACTGAGGTCAAGGAAAACCACATCCACTGCCTTACCTTCATCCATCCACCTGGTAATCCACCTATCATCAACAATTTACCTTCCTTCATAGGCTCCAATTCTGCATAGTGTCAGCATAAAGACTAAGCAGCTCACAGAGTTTCTGAAGCCATTATATTATACTACTTTCTGATGGAACTGAGACTGTATGAATGGAAGGATTGTGCTGTAGGTTATGTGTTTATTTGCAAAGATAATCTTATTTTCAACTGACCAGTATATTTCTTTCCTTCAAACTTATATATCATGTATGTGCCACAGAATATTGTAAGTAGGAAATTTGAGTGTGTGGCAAGCATAGCTTGGCTTTTAGAAATACTAAGTACCCACCTTCTGAAAATCATAGTAGTTTTAAAATTACTTACAATTTGGTCACCAAAAAACCCCCAAACTAACAAACCAACCAACCAACCAAGGGAGTAACCAAGCAAGAAAAATCAAAGCCTTCAGATTTGCAAGTTACTATATATTTCTGCAAGAGGCAGAAAGCATGTCAGAA
Organism: Heliornis fulica; assembly: GCA_013399135.1. Lineage (NCBI taxonomy): Eukaryota > Metazoa > Chordata > Aves > Gruiformes > Heliornithidae > Heliornis > Heliornis fulica. The sequence goes on along the minus strand of VXBZ01010896.1, from coordinate 721,810 downwards.
ATATTAATTGCCATTCACCATTTACCTACTTCCAGATATAATAAGGAAAGATTCACCGACTGAATATAAAAAGGATATGTATATATATTGCCATTAGAAATAGAAACAGCCTGTGTAGAGTCTTCGAGGCATAACTCATATTTTATAGAGCATATCATTGTATCTGGTTGTTTATGAGACACAGAATGGCATGGCAAATTGTGTGTGACACAGCAAGTCAACTTTAAAATAAAACAAAACTCTGCTATTTCTGGATGTGCTGCTTTGGATTATGTCTAAACAAAACATATCCATAGGAATGGAATGATAAAATATTCGATTAATTTGAAATGTCAAAGGTTGTGGCAGTCCAGGTAGAGTTAAAGTGAGATGGAGGAAAGTTTGGGTTTCCAGCCATAGAACATATCTTATCTAGTTCCTCATGCCCAATTACAGCTCTTAAGAAATTCAAAACCATTACAATCATTTATGTAAACACATTTCAGGTCATTTGTGTTCACTGATTCCTCAATACTGAAAGCTATGAATTAATATTTAAAATGTTCATTTTGTAGGATCAGTTTATATATCAACAACATATGGTAACATTATTAACTACTGAAGTGGTATATTAAAGCAAAACATATCAGGAGCAGCCAACTAGTTTTGTGTGATCTGATACACAGTGCCAGCTATGTTGTTTTAAATTTTTACAAAAAAATGTGAGATGAGTGAAAACTATCCACAAAATGTTTTTATGTGAATACCTCTGATAATAGCATAAGATACAAGTTACTCAAGCTGAATTTATGACTACGCTATTGTGAAACCAGTTTAGACCTGCAATCATGCTTTAAGAAATCCTGAAGATACTCTTGAATGGCTCTTTCATACTTCATTTCATCTCTGAATAGTTATCAGGGTTAAGGATTTCTTTTCTCTGCTCCCTTGTTTTCTAGTGTTCATAAAAGAAACCACAGAACATAAAAAACCCAAGCATCAAAGCACAGTACTATCCTCCTAACACAAATATGCCATATTTTAAAACTGTTATTTAATTACTATAAGCAGTTGAATCTCTTAGAAGAGGCAATGAGAACAAGTTGATTGAGAGGAAATTCTGCTTGCATATTAAAAATAAATAAATAATTTAACCATGGGAACAAGTAAACATTGCAATGGAGAGCCCAGAGCGATGCAAACTCCTCTGCTGGAAATATTAAAGATTTGGGTTGACAGGTCTCAGGATAACCTAACCAAAGGTCCTGCTTTCAATGGAAGGTTAGACTAGGTGATCTCCAGAGCTCCTTTCCAACCCAAACCTCCCATTTGCTATCACCCAAATTAAATAAGTTCTTCATGGTGGTGGGTTTTGTTTTGACATTTCATTAGTGGATAAACTACCATGGCAACAAGAAACTTCAAGAGTAGTCTAGATCACAAACTTGTTTTAAGGAAGCATTGATTGTACCTGTTATATCAGAACCAACATGGCTTAATCTTAAAAACCTTACTTGACCAGTGCCTGTAACGAAGCTGTTATATTCCTTGTGCCTAACTTAAAGCACTCTGGCTGCAGTTTAAGCCTATTACTTTTTTTTCCAATCGACTGTGGACATGATTATTTCCTTTTTCTTATTCAGTTTTGAACATATTTTATAATATTCCCCTTCTGTCTTTTCTTCAAGCTAAGCAACCCCTCCATTCTGCCTTTCATGATGGGTGAGGGACCTAGGTGTTAAAACAGAAAAGCTCACCATTTTCTCTATGGAGACAACTATCATAAGAGACTTGGTGCTTCGTGATTTCCTACCCCACCTCTTCATTGAAATCATTGAAAATTGAGCACAATAAGCACTGCTATGGAAGTCTGTTCTAAATGGTGTAGTTTTTCAATGCAATGATTTGCATTCTTAGTTAAGTCACTCTTGTGTCTTTTGGCATCAGAACCTTGCAAAGAGATGGTAGCAGAATTTGATTGTTTTATCTCCAGGTAATGTAGGCAGTCAAAGCTGGTTTATTGAGGCTCTGGATTCTGAAACAAATATGAACTTTCTAAAGATAGGAAACAAAGGGAAATTCAATGAAAGATTACTTGAATTTTGTTTCAAAAGAGTAACCTTTTAAATAACTTGTAAACACATTTATCTTCTTTTCCATTCTTTTTCATTGCTTGGGATTGGGAATAAATTAAAAACCAAACAAACAAAAACCTCAAAAAAACCCTAACCAATCCCCAACAGCTCATGATCATTTATATATGTAATAATTATTTAATGTAGTGTTAGTAAGAACATGATAGAAATGATGCAGTAAAGTACCAAGGGCTGCAAATGAGTTAATTTGCTGTAGAACTGAAATCAGAGTCCAAATGTAAATCCTTGCAGAATATTCATAGCTTTAAGCTCAATAACTATTAAAACTATTTCTAGGTATTTTAGCCTGTCACCAATACTAACCTTGTCTAATTTTTAACATACCATGCAGAAAGGAACAGAAAGAATGACCTAGATTGAACAGTGCAGACAAAGAACACACAAGGGACACACTGATGTTAGCAACCTAATTAGAAAATGAAACAGTTAATCAGAAAAGAAACATATTTTCCTTCCATCAAACAGAAATTACTTTAAGTACACATAGTAATGTCATCAATCACTGTTTCTTCCATAGAGAAAAAAAAATTGGCTCTTAGTGTTAAAAAACATTGATGTTTTTCCTTACTCTAGAGCAACATAGGGGCACATCTATTAATGTTACTACAGAGCAGCAGTCAAGGCAGCACAAAGCAGACATTTAAATAAGATTAAAGGTCTGAGTTAAACTGACAAGAGAGGAGGAAAGCAGGTAAAAGTGATACTATTTTTATATGCCAATGTAAAAAATAAAGTCACACAACAATTCTTAATTTCTTGCTTTTGTAATCTCACAAAAACGGTTGGTTCTACATAAACAATATTCTTGTTACAGAGGATCACAAACATCCTTTAAAAATGCAGGAAATATTTTAAAAGCCCATTTATTAAAGTGTAGTCAGCTGCCAGATGTTATTTGCAGTGTGTTTATCAAACTGGTAGCACACACGCAATTGCCATCCATTAGGATGCAGCTTACCTTTTGAAAAATTATCAAACACATCTCAGGCTCTGCACATAGTTGTCCTTTGGTGAGGTAAATATTTTTGGTGTCCGTTCCCACAAGCTGATGAACATTTGATACAAGTTGACGCAGATGCAGTTGATTTGAGTGAAACTTGATGATATTAATAGATAACAGAAAAAATTTTCACCCTAACAACAAAAGGGAGAATAGTTTGCCATTGCCAGTTGTGACACAGCAGAACACAAAAGTACTACGTTATTAATAGGAAAACCTGTGGTCTACACACTAAACAAGATTAAGTCACAGAAACAGCTGCAGATCTAATCAGGGTAACCATTCCCAGCTGACTGTTGTGCTTCTCTCATGAGATTGTAGCAGTAGGCCAAAATCCTACAGCAGTTACAGTAGAAAAAGCAAAAAAGAGCAAAGGCAAGTGAGATCATAAAGCATGTTTTTCCAATAAGGTGGCAGGGATAATGTTTGAAGCTGTACTGTATCTTACTTTCTTGAAAATAGGTCAGGATTTGAAAGTTTGGGGACGGTTTTGAGGATAATCATGGTTCAGTGATAAGAAGTAATATTTTCCTAACTGCTACAATGTTTTAAACAGACAAAGTCTGATGTTTAAAGTTAAGAACCTTAAATAACTAGGTTTAATTTTAAATTAAATCCTCGGTTTTGTAGTTTCTTCTAAAGTCTCATATTGTTCATGCTGCATTTAATAATTTTTGCTTCTCTGCCCTGATTGATAGTAACTTTGTACACTGAACTGTGCATAACACATCATTACCAATAAACAGGCCACAACCTGAAACCAAAGAAATCCATAACATTCAATACAATGGAAGTCTATGACATATATCACACTGTCAGAATAGTTATTAAACCTTGTCAAGGAGGATTCTGTACAAAGTCAGTAGTCTTTTCATTTCCTTGAAAATACTAATGTCAGGTAATGACCTGTGACAAAATACATTTTCATCAGCTTATAAGAACATGTAAATTAAAAATGTTTATTCCCAAAAACCTGCTCAGCAGTATTCCTTGATCACATACAGCAGATGGACTAGTGTTAGGCAGTCATTTTTGGTGTCTGGCAATAATTTTGTTCAAACACACTGTTTTGGTGTAAGAGTGTCAGGTTAGTAGGTTTCAGGGTACTGAAAGGTGGTTTTTTTTTCTTGCTTCCATCTATCGCTATCAGTTTTGTCTTTCCTATCTATTAGTCAAAAAAAAAAATTAAAAAAATCTCCATGTCTCTTTTGACTTTTTCAGTGTTATTGTGTTCAGAGGTTAAGGATTAGATAGGAAAACACAATTTTAAAATACCTACAGCTACATGATTTTTCAATGAATGCTAAAGTAGAACTTGCAACACTTTAAACTTCATCCATCATTAATGTAACTAAATGATTTTTACTTATTTTTCAGTTTCACTTTTTCACTAAAGAACACAGGTAAAGCAATAATTTGGCCAAGTCTTTATAACACATAAACAGCAATACTGAGCATAGAATATACTACTGCAGAAAGCTTTTCTGCACTATACCTTTATTCACCAGACTCAACCATTAATTTATTTTGATAACTGTCTTTATAAATACAGAATTCATGCAGTTATTCACTATTACTTGAAAATATTTAGTCATAAGAAGCCATGCAAATGCCCTTACAATTCAGAAATCTCCAAACACGTTTAACATGAGGTGGTTGAATCGTTAGAAAGTTAGGTAGCTGAATGGTTTCTAGCCCTCATTTAACATGAATGAAGCTGGGCACAATGTTGAAACTTTAACAATCCCAAACAACATAATGAGAAACAAGATTGTCTCATGTTATATTCATGTTACTCTGTTTAATGAAATACTAATACACTAGGAAGGGATCTCCAGGACTGATACTGCTCACTCTCACTCTCATTTTGGCCTTTTTGAGTAGGCTGCAGGTAAGGAAACAATTACACACATACATTAAAAGGCCTTTTTTTTCATAATTTATTTTTCAAAATATTTGTTTGCAAATGCAGCAGATACTGAAAAGGTAAAGAAAACCCAAAACCCCAAACAAACAAAAAAAAGCCCTGAAATTGTTTATATGTATACTTGTTTTAAAAAAAAAAAAAGAAATTTTATTTGTATTGTTTTTCTGTGGTAAGGTTTTTACAGCTGACAGGGGCTACATGTGTGACCTCTGCAAGAAGCTGTGAGAAGCTTCCCCCATGTCTGATACACCCAACGCCAGACAGCTCCAAGCCAGACCTGCTGCTGGACAAGGCTGAGCCCTTGCAACAATGGTAGTGGCTCTGGATAATGGAGTATGAAGGAAGGGAAGGCTGGAGGGAAACAAACCAGGAGCAATTGCAGCCACTTAGAGGAGAGAAAATGAGAGGAACAACTATGCAGACACCCAGGTCAGTCAAGGATGGGGAGGAGGTGCTGCAGGCATTAGGGCAGAGATTCCTTTGCAGCCCATGGAGAAGACCATGGTGAGGCAGGCTGTCCCCCTGCAGCCCATGGATGATAATGGTGGGACAGAGATCCCATCTGCCGGATCCACGCCAGTGCAGGTGAAGGCACCCAAAAGAGGGTTTGGCCCTGTGGGAAGCCTGCATTGAAGCAGGCTCCTGGCAGGATCCGTGAGAGAGGAGCCCACACTGGAGCAGGTTTGCTGGCAGGACTTGTGACCCTGTGGGAACCCCCATCCCCACGGGGGAGGAGGGAGGGAGAAATATGAGTGAAGTTATGCCTGGGAAGAAGGGAGGGGTGTTGGAGAGATATTTTAAGATCCAGTTTTAGTTCGCAGTATCATACTCTGATTTGATTGGTAATAAATTAAATTAGTTTTCCCTAAGAGTTGTGTCTTTTGACTGTGATGGTAATTGCTGGATGATCTCTCCCTGACCTTATCTTGACCCACATTACTTCTGTTATATTTTTCTTTCCCCTATCCAGCTAAGGAGGGTAGTGACAGAGCAACTTTGGTGGGCACCTGATGTCAGGGTCAAACCACCACAATGTTCTAACATAAAAATCACAACAATATTTTTCTTCAACCATCTACTCTTCCACATAATATTAAATATTTGGAACTAAATCTATTTGTCAAATACTATATAAGGAATTTGACCCAGGAGTTCCAAATACTGCATATATTCAAAACTTTTTACCAATAGAAGGTTCAGTTAGAGACAATTCAACTATTTCAGACACTCCTCCTGCAATGGGGACAAGAGAAAGGTTTCTAAAGTTTTTTGTCTTCCTTCTCTAAGCCTGTGTTTGCAGGGCAGCACTCTTTGGTACATTGTGTGCTTTAAGAAATGGACTATAGCCTTCTTAAAAAAAGGAAGTGAACAAGTTTTTCTTTAATAAAGAAGGTCATGCATAAGATTTTTCAACAACTGTTTCGGTAATGGCATTCTTTATAGTCCTTGCAAAACTAAACCATTTTGTGGATTTATTGTTCTTCTGGAGGGCCCGTTGCTCATGAAAATTAAAGGCAATTTCCACTGGTAATAAAATTTACTATAAAAATATATTAGATGTAATTCATATTTCAAGGTAAAAGCCAATGTCCAACTTCCAGCATGTAAACTTCCTTGCTCCTCCTTCTCTGGCTTCTTGTCTCAAGACAAGAAGCCAGAGAAGGAAGAGCCACTGCAATCAGAAGTACACTAGAAATGTTACCTATCATGAGAACTTTTGGAATTTCTTTAAAAATAGCATTGAAAAACAACAACAAAAAAAGAAGACCCCAATTAATTTAGGAGCATTTCAGCACCTGCTGAAGGTGACCTTGTATTTTGAGGTATCACTGGTGGGAATAAGTTGCCTGAACATTTGTACCAAAATGATATTTTAGACACCCTAAAGTAACTGAACATATTCATGTTAGACTGCGTGCTGGTTTTGCAATGTGGCTTCTTCAAGAAGTGGCTAGAGGCTTCTTAGGGGTCCAACAAATCAAATCCCAGCTGGGCTCCCAAGGCTGAACTCCCAGACCCTGTTACTGACAAGGCCATCCGGGCCAATCAGCGCCAGTCACGGAACCTCTGGGAATCACATTTTAAGGAGAGAAAAGCACAAACAGACGCATTTTTATTTGTTCACCAATACAGTGACACAATTTTTTAAGTCTTCATGGAAGTATATCTTTTGAAGTCTTTGAATAACCTTGAACTTGAACTATTTGAAACCAGACAAATTTTAGAGCTTTGCTGAAATGCATTTAATGAAAAAAAATGCTTGGAGAGTTTTAAACGGTCACAGACTTTGTTTTTTCATGCCTTGCAGTTCTGATTATACATTAGCACCAGAAGTAAGAAATGAGTGAGTAAAAATTTAGGCTGTATCATTCCAGTGAAACAAAACTGAGAACCTTTGGTCCCGCTATTCTATAGCATCTTCTCTGAGCCAGCTGTTTTCTGAGGAAGTCACAGTACTGCTTCTTACAAGCTGTAACCTGAAAACAGAATTTTCTGTTAGCATTTTAATGCTTCCTTCCTGTTATTTGCTTTTCTGGTTCACTAACTTCAACAGTATCCCTTCTAGCCTTTGCCCACTCCCTTTACTGACGGCTAGCTACACAATCTAACCCACTTCTTCCACTTCACTCACATACTTCCACCTCCATTTTTTCACATTTTTCTCACTGTTTTCTTGGAAGTAGAAGAGTTGCTGTGAGAATCCTGAATAAGTAAGCCTAATAAGGATAAAGAGAAGGTCCCTTTATGGCACTGAGTGGGATGCAATAAAAGATTACAATGTGTAAAACCAAAGTAAAGAGTGGAGAAAAGCTGATGACATGGATTTGAAAAATGTATATTTAAGACTGACAGAGATTAGGACAGCTTTATCTTTACTGCAGCTTTATTAACTTCACTGAAGTTACATCAGAGACTCAGCTATTGTAACACAAAGAACCCATTTTTATTGCTTTTTAAATATTTGGGTTTTTAAAGGTGTCATTTTTTTTTAGCCTACTGAGTCTGTCAGCCCTGAAAGATGAATCCTTATGGGAATTCACCAGTGATCTATCTACACAATACTGCTTCAAAATGAATCATCCCTAAACTGACAACTCACAAGACTGTCTAAAATTTAGTAGTTTCTTTTCACCCTTGATGCTGTGTTTAAGTAGCTAAATCAGTGAAGAAATATCTTTCTATGACTTCATGAAAAACTCGTTTGCCTTTTTCTGACTCCTCACAATTCCTGAAAGAAAATACTGGTAATGAGATTACTAAAATTCAATTGAATATTCCAGGTCCAACTGTAAATGTGCAATGTAAATGAAGGATAAATACAAATCTTTCTGTTCTCCATTCTGGTCTTCTGTTTAGGCTGACAATGAAAGGAGAGCTTCCAGCCAGTGGAAACACAGGATTCCTAAAAGCCTTACAAAGATAAACAGCTGTCCTCCACTTCACAAACAGAAATTGATCATTTAATCGAAAGGTTTATGAGACCAATCTCCACAGTATGGACACCCTATGTAGCACCCAAATAATATTGTTTTGTGACCGTTTGAACTGTTCCTCCAGTGCATCAATGGCAACTTCCTGATGCAAATGGTGAATGAGCCTACTAGGAGAGGAGTGCTGCTGGATCTTGTTCTTGCTAACATAGAGGGTCTGAAACAGCACTGAAAGTTGAGGTAGACTTGGTTGCAGTGACCATGACATGGTGGAATTCAGGTTCTTATGTGTCAAGAATAGAACTCTAAGTAGGACCACGACCTTGGACTTTGGCAGGGTTGACTTTGGCCTCTTCAAACAATTACTGGGTGAAATCCCATGGGACAGGGTATTGGAAGGAAAAGTAGCCCAAGGAAATTGGTCCATATTCAAGGACCACTTCTTAAAATCTCAAGATCAGAGCATCCCAATTGGAAAAATAATCAAGGGGTGCCAGGAGACTGGCATGGATAACAGCGGACTGCTGGGCAAACATAATTGGAGTAAGAGAGTCCACAGGCCATTGAAGGAGGGGATGGCTATGTGGGAGGAATATAAGAATATTGTCAAAGAATGTAGGGTGGCAAGTAGGAAAGCTAAGGCCTCCTTGGAATTAAACCTTGCAAGGGAGGTAAAGGATAACAGGAAGGGTTTCTTTAAATACATAGCAGACAAAAGTAATATTAGAGGCAGTTTAGGTGCACTGACGAATGAGCTGGGTGCCCTGGTGACTGAGGACAGTAAGAAGGCAGATTAACTTAATACCTTCTTTGCCTCTGTCTTTACTGTTGGAGAACGTTTGCAGGAGCCCCACGGCTGAAGCCCAGGAGAAAGTCAGGATAAATTAGGAGTCTCCATCATTTGATGAGGACTGGATCAGAGACCAGTTAAGTCATCTGGACATCCATAAATCTATGGGTCCTGATGGGATGCACCCAGGGGTGCTGAGGGAGCTGGCGGGAGTCATTGCTAGGCCACTATCCATCATCTTTGAGAACTCCCAGGAAATGGGAGAGGTGCCTGAGGACTGGAGGAAGGCAAATGTCACTCCGGTATTCAAAAAGGGCAAGAAGGAGGACCCGAGTAACTACAGACCAGTCAGCCTCAATAACATCCCTGGAAAGGTGATGGAACAACTTATCCTTGGGGCTATCTCTGGGCACATCAAGGATAAGAGGGTTGTTAGGAGCGGTCAGCATGGTTTTACCAAGGGGAAGTCATGTTTGACTGACCTAACAGCCTTTTAGGAGGATATAACCAGGTGGATGGATGAAGGTAGGGCA
>VXBZ01010896.1:682152-711685 GCA_013399135.1 Heliornis fulica | reverse complement strand
GGCTAGTAGGTCAAGAGAGGTCCTTCTCCCTCTCTACTCTGCCCTGGTGAGACCACACCTGGAGTATTGTGTCCAGGTCTGGGCCCCTCAGTTCCAGAAGGACACACAACTCCTTGAGAGAGTCCAGTGCAGGGCCACCAAGAAGGTGAAGGGAGTGGAACATCTTCTTTATGAGGAAAGGCTGAGGGAGCTGGGTCTCTTTAGCTTGGAGGAGACTGAGTGGTGAACTTATGAAATTTATAAATATGTCAAGGACAAGTGTCAGGAGGATGGAGCCAGACTCTTTTCAGTAATGGCCAGTGATAGGCCAAGGGGCAATGGGTCTACGCTGGAGAATAGGACATTCCATGTGGATGTAAGGTAAAACTTTATCACGGTTAGGGTGATGGAGCACTAGCACAGGCTGCCCCAAGAGGTTGTGGAGTCTCCTTCTCTGGAGACATTCAAGACCAATCTGGACACGTTACTGTGTGATTTAATCTAGGTGATCCTGCTCGGGCAGTGGGGTTGAACTAGATGATCTTTTAACGTCCCTTCCAACTGCAAACATTCTGTGATTCTGCGATTCAGTAAAAGCAGCAATACTCAATCATTACACAAGTCGAGTAAGTACAATTTACACTGAAAGTGCCTAAACCTTTCTCCTATTTCCACTTTCAGGAGTGTGTCCTGACTACATACTTACATAGTCTTCTAAACATACCACTGCAAAAGAATTCTAAGATATACACTGGTAATACACACTGGATCTGTCACAAGTCATAATTTTGTTTCTTTTCTGTTTGCAGGGAATAATCTCCATAAATAAGTATTTCCTCTAGTGAAATTACATTAAAAAAAATCTTTAGCTGATTTAAATTCAGAACCACGTCCTAACACTTCAAGCCTGCAGATGTTTGGCTTTCAAATGAAGCCATTTGCCCATATAGTGCGATCAGCTTACATATGTTGTTGTAGTTTAGTCATTGTTTGAGTTGATGTCTGACACAAATGAGTGGGGTTTTTTTCATCTAACATTTACATTTTCTTCTTCACTATTTATATGATAATACCATCATGACAAGATCATTCCCTGCTCATGCAATCCTTTCGTTTCATGGTGCTTTGAGAAGCATTAACATCAGCTGCATTTTCCTCTTTTTATGTGAAGATTGAATATCCAGCTGTTACCTTAATTAAGTCTGCCACAGGCAAGGATCTGGCTTTACGTACCTGCAGAGAGAACTTTCATGGTGTTTTAATGACTAGCTATAGATTGAGCAAAGTGACTCAAGAGCTAATGCAAGCAAAAGCTTATCTAAAATGAGTGCCAGAGCTGTCAATTTCCAATTAGGAGACTTGTTTGTCTCTCATGACAGTGAACCACCACAAATTACACGCTTTAGCACTGTTGGTTAATCTTTTGCCACCTGACAGATGGAAGTACATCAGTTGACTTATGTTAATCACTTCCAGGAAGTGAGAATTATTTAAATCTTGGCACAGTTTTGCATCTGTGAGGACAGCATTAGGAGATAGCACAAGAGCAACACATTATTTATAGATAAGGTGCCATCTGAAGTGTATGTGGGGTGGAATGAGTGGCAGGGAATATAGGGAAATGAAAGGCATTATTCAACCCCTTCTCAAAAGATCTCCCACTTGAGGAGAAAGCTTCTGATTGTTCATATCTTGCATATTTTATGTTTTATAAAGCTAATACAATTTTCAGCTAAGAAAAATTTGCAATCATATGTGTATATATAGAAGAAATACATACAGGTCTCCTGAAGAGATGTTTGACAATTTTTACATAGCAACAGTACCAGTCAGTAATACTTAAATGTGCTTTTATTAAAAATAAGAAAATTAATCTGGCTCTACCAATAAAAAATCCTGAGATTAATTCTGTGTAGAAAAATGGAGAATATCTTCATGAAAGAAATGCTAAATAATATCTGAAAACTTGTGAAACAGCTATTAAGACCTTAACGTGTAGTCTAAAAAAGCCAAGCTGTCATCATGTGATGAACCTTGGACTATTGGTTGGTATCACCTGCCAACATAAAAGAAAACTAAATTTCAAAGCATGAGATCGACTCCCAGTTTGCTTTTTGCAATTTCCCCTTTTAATACAACTGTCTAATAATTTGGAAAATAGCTTCAATTTCCATGGTACCTCGTTCTCCTAGTGACCACCTGTTCCACAGGATTTATACTGACATATCTGCAGTACTGGATATGGGCTTTCAAACAGTTTTATTTAGTTAAAAAATTTCATGTGATATCCTGTAATTTTGGGAAAAAAAAATGTGGTCAGATCATAACTTATGTGCTTTAACTCAAAATTCAAACTTCCATGGCTCATGGAAGGATGTCAAAATTTGGTAAGGAAAAAACCTTCAGGATAGAAAGGAACCTTTTCTGGGATACGCCAACAATGAGTGCTTCAGTGCTTATTATTTACTGTAAAAGTAGAAAAACAGTTCTACAGCTGCAGAACACAGTTTGCTATTTAGACTGTAAACAAGTAAGCAGGTGCCATTTGACCGCCGATCATTACTCTGACATCCTACTGCTCATGAAGGACAATACAGCCTTAAACTGCACACGCCACCCCTGTGTCCCCAGCACCCTCCTGCTTACATTTACTCCCCGTTTCCCCTATGCTTTTACAGAGCTGCACCTCACTCAGATTGCAGGACAGAGGCACCCAGGGGCTGAATTAAGATTACTTGGGCATGGACACTAACAAATTCAAAACCCCTTCTTAACTTTTCTAATTGATTCTAATATGCTTACCTTTCTTATTTGGGTCCCTTTGGAGAGGTTCCTTTCTGTGCTCTGTGGCTCTCACTGCTTTTCCATGGGCTTCAGAAATCCTCGTGCATATAGGCAGCATTATCAGGACTGCTAATTAAAACAATAGCATTACCGCATTCTGAATTGGGTATAAAATTATTCTAAGAGTTCTGAGACTCTCTTTCACCCCATGTTTTCTTTCTGACAACATTTACAATCATCTTCAGAATGGATGCATTTAATCTGGCTTACAAGTCTAACTTGCTTGTTTTCCTTCTACGTAGTGATTTTGTACTGTGTGCTGATTGATCCACTTTCAGAAACACACTGGGTTAATTATCGTTCACGCTCACAGCAGCCAGTATACAATCCACTCCAGTGGGCAGAGGGGACTGTGCGGCACTGTTTAACCAAATGAACAGGCCATGGAAAATCGTGGTGCTAAATATCACTTCCCAGGTAATTAACGGCAACTTGGGTGCTCCCTGTCTTCTTTCAGGTTTTATGGTTGTTTTCATTGCATGTGAAATGTTGTGTCTCAAACAGAACACATGAAATTTTGTTTTGCAGTGTTGTTTACACACAGGAACACACACACACATAAAAAAACCCGCCGTTCATTGGCTTTCTGCCTACACAGCTGACTTTTTTCCCCTGGCATATAACATACATAAATAGTAGGAAATACCACATTCGGAGAAATCAGGGTATCGTATTTCAATCAATGCATACAAAATTATGTATAACACTATCATTTGAATATATTAGAGTTTGCTCCCTGATGTGAAAAAGAAAATTCCTCAAGCTGTAAAGACGTCTTCAAAATTTCCTTCTCTACAATTGAAAAGATTTCAGTGGTTAAATGGTGATATCGTGTTGTTTGGGTTTTGTCTGCTGTCCTGTCCGCTCTGCCACCTTTTCCAAACAGGTTATGTTGACCTACTAGAACTATCTACATGTCCTGGATTCAATGGGATAGAGTTAATTTTCTTCCTAGCAGCTGGTGTAGAGCTGTGTTTTGGATATAAAGAGCAATGTTGATAACACACTGATGTCATTGCCAAGAAGTGAAGGAGTTTTCAGCTTCTCGTACTTCCCTGCCAATGAGAGGTCAGGGGGTGCCCAAGAAGCTGTGAGGGGACACAGTACAGCTGACAAGATGACACAAACTGGCCAAAGGGATATTCCATACCTTATTGCTGTCATGCTTCTTAAATATCTGGGGGTGGGCCAGCAGGCAAGGCAGCTCAGGAACTGAGTACCAACTAAATTTGGGTGATGAGAAATTGTGCTGTTCATCACTTGTTTTGTGTATGATTATAATTGTTGGTGCTGTTATTATTATTAATCTTCCCTTTTCTGTTCTATTGAGCCATCTTTATCTCAAATAATGGATCACTTTTTTTTCCTTTCCCATGTGGAGGTGGGGGGTGAGAAAATGGCTATGTGGTTGTTTCAGCTGCCCATCAGGTTAAATCATGACACAGAATCACACAGAATCACAGAAAGATCTGGATTGGAAGTGATCCCAAGGATCATCGAGTTCCAATCCCCCTGCTACAGACAGGGCCACCAACCTCCAGGCCTGGATCTAGACAAGGTTGCCCAGGGCCCTATCCAACCTGGCCTTGAACACTCCAGGGTTGGGGCATCCACCACCTCTCTGGGCAGCCTATTCCAGCACCTCACCACTCTCTCCATGAAGAACTTCCCCCTGATATCCAATCTAAACCTTCCCTCCTCCAGCCCAAATCTATTCCCCCTTGTCCTACAACTATTTGCCCTTGTGAAAATCCGATTCTCCTCCTGTCTGTGTGTGCTGCCTTTAAATACTGGAAGGCAATGAGGTCCCCCAGCAGCCCTCTCCTCTCCAGTCTGAACAAGCCCAGTTCTCACATCCCATCCCCACAAGGGAGGTGCTCCAGTCCCATGACAATCCTCTATATCATATTTATGTCCCTAAATTTCATCACCAGTGAGAGATGTCAGGAAAGAGAATACCAAGATCCACTAGCACTGAGCTTTCAGGTGGCAGGGAGTAACTGGAGAATCAATGTTACGATGAGCAGCTAAGGGAACTGGGGTTAATTAGTCTGGGCAAAAGGAGGCTGAGGGGAGACCTTATTGCTCTCTACTGAAATGAGGTTATGGAGAGATGGGGGCATCTTTTCTCCTTAGTGACAAGGGATAGCACAAGAGGAAATGGTGTCAAGTTACGCCAGGTGAGGTTTAGGTTGGATATTAGGAAAAACTTCACAGAGAGGGTTGTTAGTCATTGGAATGGGCTGTCCAGGGAGGTGGTGGAGTCTCCATCCCTGGGGATATTTAAAAGGCAGTTAGATGTGTGGACAGGATTTAGTGGTTGATAGAAAGTTGGGGTGGTAGTTGGACTTGATGATTGAAAAGGTCTCTTCCAACCAAAACAATTCTATGATATTATGATCATCATATGGCATTTTGTTGCATTCTATTCACCTAATAAAGATGCTATCTAAAACTATGTAAGTATATATCTCACTTAAGTATCTGATCATTATGATACATGAGTAATTGTGAAAGAAACTCCAAATAGTTAGACTGAAACACTGGAAGTCTGCCAGACTGAAAACTATAAAATCAGTGAATAAATAAATAAATAAATAAATAAATGAATAATCAAGCCCAAACATCATCTTAGTAACATGAATAATGCTATTATAAAACATAATAAAAGGGTTTTCTACATGATTATTGAAGTAAAGCCTGTATGTTCTGGTTTGGGTTTTTTTTTCTACTTTATTAATATTTCTATTTGAATGTTCAATGGGTATCCTTAATTTGTTTCTTTGAGAATGACTTTTGAGTTTAATTTCTTTCAATATACATATAAAAACTGTAGCCATAAGTCATCAGAATGTTTATTTCATAGAAAGTGGTAGAGGTGACAAACAAGTACTTTTAAAAATGTTCAAAAAAACAGGGAAATAAAAGTTCAAACTATGATAAAATTTCAGCTTGACTTAACAAAAAGGAATTATGTTTCCTGGAATATAAAATCTACCTCTAATAATTGAAGATCAGAAGCTAAAAGTTTTAAGACTGACAAGCCTAGAAATTGAACTTATATCAAACTTCAAATGGGATTGCAGCTCAAAAACAACTTTAAAATTATTCCTGATGAATGCAAATAAAATATTTTCACTTATAAAACTAAAAGAGANATATACAAAAAATTATAAAATATAAATATTTAAAAATATATTAAATATACAAATAAGACTTGGAAGTCAAAGTAAAAAATAATAGTCTGCATCTTTCACCACCTACCCTTAGAAAATAACCCTGAAAGAAAGCAGTAAACAGTAATTCAGAAAACTGGGAAATTAGCATTTCTCTAAATTGGAAATTTAAAGAACACATATTAATACATACAGGAATATACAACTGATAGAGCAGGTTTAGGGGAAAATACCACAAAACTAATTATTCATTAAAATTGTAGCTGTTAGGGGGAAAAGCTGAAAAATATCTGAGGTTCTTGGTCACAATTTAAATCAAAAACTGCAACCTGCTCTGCACAGCCATCGATAAGTGGAAATTCACAGGATCTGTGTTACCTCTTGTTGAAATTAATGGCTTGTCAGCAGATGTAGAATTTTAGATTAGCAGTACAGTGAAGAAGGTGAATATTTTGTGAACAAGCTTTTAAGTCAGCTCTTTCTCAACTGAGCTGTTTTCCATTTCATAAGAAATGAGTTTAAAATCTGTTGTAATTGTGATTTTGACCTCCATGTGGAAAAAAGTTCAACATCAAGTGGAGTATCACACACAGAGATCAGTACCAGGACTTATAATTTAATATTTTCATTAAGAGCATGCTGGAAGATATGAAGTTAACTTATTTTGGTTTTTGTTTTTGGTTTTTTTTTTGTTTGTTTGGTTGGTTTTTTTTTATTCTTAACAGCCAGATTTGAAAGAAAACAAACTAGAAGAGAGCAGACGTAACCTACACACATATATGGGTATTCTGGAGCAGCAGTTTGCCTGCAATGCAATTGCTTTAATATTAAATAAAGAGCAACTGTATACCAAGAGACAGCTAACAAACACAGACCAGATAAATATTCCTTGACAGCAATACAGGACAACAAGATGACTAAGCACCTATGGTGTGTGAAACAAAATAAGAATTTGCTACATTATTATCTGAATAAACACTTAACAAGTAACTGGAAAGATCACAAACTAGAGAAGTGTTCCTTTTTCTGCATTTGCAAAATCAGAATCTTAATCCCAAAGAAAAGAACACCAAAAATAGAGAAAGCTGATTTCCTTTTGTACTAGGCTATAGCCAAATGTAAGGGGTAGGATGATTTTTCAAAAATACATTCGGCAACATAGAATTCTTTCAAGACAATCATAGAAAACCAAGACAAGAAATAGCATTTACTCTCCCTCCCTCATTACCAACATCTATACCAATTCTATTCTCAAAGGAATATTTCTATGGCTATTCCAAACATACTCCAGGACTTTCAAGGACTGGGTCCTAAGTGAAATGGCTTCCTAGGGCCTTGTTCACAGCTATTCTCCATGAATTTATGCTTCAGATAACCCAGAGATATCTAGACAAAATAGAATTTACAGTCTTTAATGCTGAGAAGTATATCCAAAGCTGATAAAATAAAAATCTGTAGTGTTTTAATGGATGCATTTGTCATATGTTATTTTGGACCTGGGACTAGAGAAGTCAGAAAGGATCCAATGTCGGATCAGTCTAGACAGTGACAAACTGGGCACAAAGGCCTTCTCCCTGAGAAGGGCTGCTGAAGATGCCAGATCTTCAAATCCTTTGTCTTGCTCCCTAAATTTCTGATCTTCTGAAATGTACAGGCAACCCTAACGGTTCTTCCCATGATCCAAAGGCTACACCAGTATTAGGATGATTTTCAAAGAGCTGTTGTTAGGATGACAGCTCTTCTTTAAATGAAATATGTCTGTGTCCTACTAAAGCTGAACATACTTCACTCCCATCAACTACTGAGAACTTAGTGTAATTATCCAGGCTTTCATATTAATAGAAGAAATGGTTTAAGCTAGTGTGATCTTTTAAACTTCAGAATCAGTTCTCCTGTGGGATTCAAATAAGGGTAATCTGAAACTTGTACAACGCAGCAAAATTAAGAAAAATATACTCTTAATACAGATTCTAATGCATAGGGTATAATTCTAGTGAGATGGAACATAGTTTAGTAAATAGTGGCTCATATTTTACAATTAGAATTCAAATTTTCTAATTAGTCAAGTGAAAAACTGACAGTTCCTTTCCATTTTTTTAATTTAATTTTTCTTTTAAATGGTGTTTAGTCATCTAGTTGTCCATATTTTTACAATAATTCTATTTACTAGTGTATCCACCCTGTCAATTATCACAACTCAATTGAGTACTCTAATCTCTCCCTACACTGATGTCCTAAGCTATTGTCTCTTTTTAACTACAGTAAAAGCAGAAAGAACAATAGATCCGTGTATTCTGTCTGTGTGTGAAATAGAACATTAGAAGTTGCACTCAGTAGTTAAGAGTCCCATCCCTGAGGGAAGAGAACATGACTTAATATATAATAAGATCAAATATTTAAAGGAAATAAAAGAAAATTCACAATAAATATCCTGAAACATTCTACAATTCCATAAGTAGAATTCTTTTATATTTTTCAATATTATAGCTTGATAACCACATTGAAGAGAAGTTTTCACTTTGATATGTAGAATAGACACTTTGAATATTATGTAAGATTCCCTTTAAAAAAAAAGGAAATGTTTTATAATTAGGATAAATACGTAAGCAAAGTGATCATTGACATTAAGATTTCTCCATAAGTTGTGAGAGTGTTTCCTTTTGCAGGAGCACAACATATTTCTTGATGCCAACTTCATTTAATTGGATGCTCTTTGATACAGCAGAGCAACTGAAGTGTTCTTAAAATGGTAAGCTGTATCATAAAAGTATTACTAATATGTTTGGGAAATTGATTCTAGAAAATATACTTTTGTGAGAAGGGAAGGGGAGGGAAGAGATTTCTAAAAAGTATTTTTTCAGTGTCATTCTACCAGGTTAACAAAATAATATACAGTACAGGTAAGCAGTGGTAATTCTATGAGTAAGCAACCCATAGTAAAACAGTAACAGCTTTCTAGGTTTTGTATTTATAATGAAAAATAATATAATTGAAAAGAAGAACAAAGAAAACAAAATAGAAAAAATCTGAAGATAGTCACACTCCTATGAGTTATGAATACAGCCATAATTCAATTCACAATGAAATGGAAATGACGGTAACCCTTACTCAAGGCTTCCCTCTGGAAGAAAAACTTCTAAGTGGAGAAAAAACCAGCTTTGTGGCAAAGCACTGTTGTCCTTCACAAAGGAAAACATTCAGTTAAGGTTATGTCTCATTTATCCAAGACAATTTAATTTCTTATAAATAGTAGTAGAGGAAATCTGAAATCTGTGCACTCTTATTGGTAGCCAACACTCACAGTATCCCCAGGACCTGGGGGTCCTGGTGGATGACAGGTTGACCATGAGCCAGCAGTGTGTCTTGGTGGCCAAGAAAGCCTATGGGATCTTGGGGTGCATTAAGAGGAGCGTAGCCAGCAGGTCGAAGGAGGTGATCCTCCTCCTCTACTCTGCCCTGTCAGGCCTCACCTGGAGTCCTGTGTCCAGTTCTGGGCTCCCCAGTACAAAACAGACAGGGATCTCCTGAAGAGAGTCCAGTGGAGGCCACAAAGATGATTAAGGGCCTGGAGCATCTCCCCTGTGAGGAAAGGCTGAGTGAGCTGGGGCTGTTCAGCCTGGAGAAGAGAAGACTGAGAGGGGATCTCATCAATGTTTATAAATATCTGAAGTGGGGGAGACAAAGGAAGATGGCCAACCTCTTCTCAGCAGCCTGTGGGGACAGGACAAGGGGCAATGGTCACAAGTTGGACCACAGGAGGTTCCGCACCGATGTGAGAAAGAACTTCCTAATGGTGAGGGTGACAGAGCCCTGGAACAGGCTGCCCAGGGGGGTTGCGGAGTCTCCTTCTCTGGAGATATTCAAGACCTGTCTGGACATCTACCTGTGTGACCTGCTCTAGGGAAACTGCTTTGGTGGGGGGTTGGACTGGTTGAACTCTCTAGGTCCCTTCCAACCCCTACAATTCTGTGATTCTGTGATTTTTCTAGATATCCCTACTGCTTAATCCATAGATTAATATGTAAATATTTCAGCCATTCAACAATAGGTCCAGGGAATTCTTTTCATTATCTAGGTGTGATAATCTGTTGCAGAAAAATGGAAGTCCAGAGTCATTTAGTTTCCACACTAACCAAATATCTTTACCAGCCAAAATACAAGTAAGAGTCTAGTTCTTGGTTTGTTGGTTATTTTTTTCCCCTCCAGACAGATGCAGTTAGAATGCATGGAAGGTTTAACTCCTTGTAATTTTGTTCATTGAAGTATTAATTTTATCTTTTAATTATATATTTTTATCTTGTAGAAGGGTTCTGTCCCCTCAGGTGAGCAGGGAGTTCAGCTTTACAATATGTCCTCCAAAAAATGAATGCAGTGTCTGAGGGAACCTGACTTCTTAAGCTCCAACAAAGTCAAAGATCATTATAATGAAACTTTTTAAGAAAGCACCCTTATTCTTGAAGACTTAACCCATGCCAGAACTGGATAAGCAATCAAACATCAGAATTAAGGAAAAATTACCTGAAAATAATTTGTATGAAAATATCTAGAGCTTTAGCAGGGAAGAGGTTTCGCGTGATGTCAGATGGAAATTATTTGGTATGTAGAAACAAAACTGTGCTATGAAAACCTCTCATACTTTATCTACAGGATGTAACAATAAGATGTAAGAAGGCATACTGCACAACAGAAATGGACTCAGAGTGAGCCATGGCTAGGAGCCTATGAACAAGCAGCTTGTTTAAATTTGGAAGCTTATGATGAGATTCAACATTATAAAAGCAGTGCAAGATGTGGAACTATCACAGTCTTCAACCTAACAGATTTCATCAAATTTAAGTCTTCCAACAAATCAGCCTCAGTTAGAATCTAAAAATAATTGTATTCATACATTAAAAATAATAATAGAAAAAGGATTTGTAATTTTAAATGAGAGGGTACTGTTGTATTTGGTCTTTAAAACAATAAGGTGCAGCATCTTTCACAGAATAATTATGGATACCACTCTGCCCTAACATTTTCTGCTGAAATACTTTTAAAAAAATCACTACAGGTTTTTGGAATCTTTAAATCTACTCCAGGTATTTGGGCCCTAAAATTCAACTGATGACAGAAATAAGAAAAGAACTTGCATTTCCCAGCAAAGAAACTGGGAAGACAAGCTGAGTTAACCATTGACCAATTAACATTGATATTGTCACAAAGCTCGGTTCAATAACTTTTTATATTTTACTATAAGCTACATCACTATCTGACTGAAAACTCTCTTTGACCACAGCACATGAAAGTGATAAGCTTGTATTTTTGCATAATCTAAAATGAAAAACATCTCATTTCTCAGTGTTCCTGAAAGCACAAAACACTGCCACTATCCTATGCATGGTGAAATTCCAAGAGAACTTGGAAAAAAAACATTTGGCCTTCTGTTTATAGTTGAATGTTCACAGACATGAGTTGGATTCTTCTCAAAAACAAAACACAAAGATTCGTCCCCATATTCCATAGGGAAAATCTGCATAGACTTGTCACTTTTTTGATGATCAAGTTTTGAAAGCTGAACATTTTTGTACCTTTTAAAGCATTCAGTTGAAAACTGCAGCAGATTAATCTAAGGTACTTTTGTAATTTGTTAGTGGTTGTGTAAATTAAAGGCTTGAAGAAACTCATACTTTATATTCGTTCAGTAGGCTTTGTCAGACACATTACTGGAGAGCTTCCTTCTCCTTATAGAAGTTTCTCTTGGGTATACAGTGTAATGCTCAAATGCCTCCCTACAGCTATTCGCTGAATCAAATAATATATTTACATTTTCTTTCCTGCAAATAATGTTGTGGATTTGTATAAAAAACCTTGCTTCTATCTGCTCTTATCTCTAAACATACCCACCAGCTACAGCAAAATATAAAATATTTTGTATTTTCTAAATTTTCTTTCATTTTTTAACACTTTCATTACCTCAGGTACATCAAGAACCCTCCTTCAACTAACCAAAATAGGGAATGATTGGTGGAGAGAATGTCCTTATTTCATGTATTTCACCAGGTATAATAGTGTGGGTATACAGTTTCTATCTACATATCACAACAGCCTGTATTATATTTAAGCATAGACATACAGTTTCAATTAAGAATAACCCATGACCAGCAGGTCAAGGGAGGTGATTCTGCCCCTCTATTCTGCTCTTGTGAGACACCACCTGGATTACTGTATCCAGCTCTGGGGTACCCGACAGAGGGACACAGAACTGTTGGAGTGAGTCCAGAGGAGAGACACAAAGATGATTAGAGGGCTCCACAACCTCTCCTATGAAGACAGGCTGGGAGACTTGTGGTTTTTCAACCTGGAGAAGAGAAGGCTCTGGGGAGATCTTATTGCACCTTTCCAGTAACTGAAGGGGACCTACAGAAAATCTGGGAAGGGAGAATTTCTAGGGTTTGTAGTGATAGCACAAAGGGTAATGGCTTTAAACTGAAGGATAATAGATTTGATTGTATATTAGGAAGAAACTCTTCCCTGTGAGGGCGGTGAGGCCCTGGCACAGGCTGCCCAGAGAAGCTGTGGCTGCCCCCTCCCTGGCAGTGTCCAAGGCCAGTCTGGATGGGGCTTTGGGCAACATGGGCTAGTGGAGGGCATCCCTGTCCATGGCAGGAGGTTGGAACTAGATGATCTTTAAGGTCTCTTGCAATACAAATCAGTCTGTTTCTGTGATTCTGTGTATAAGTCCCAATGACTTTCAATCATAAAACACGTTATTCACTATGTTTTCCAAGACTAAAAATACTTTTCAGGATTTAATTAAGTCCTCCTTAAAAAAGGCAGTATTAACAAAAAACAAATAAACACCAAAAAAGAACCAAAACCTTAAAAAACATACCTCTGCCAAAAAATCCTCAGTCAATAAACAAAACCCAAAACAACAACAACAACATAAGAGCATCCATTATCTATGAAAACACATAATATAATAACAAGATATTTATGTTGATTCCTAGAATTAGACAACATGCACTCTTGTTCACGGTAATTTTTTATACATAAAAACTTTCCTCCTTCCACATATATGTGCATGTGTGTATATATATGTGGGAAGATGAACTTCTCTTGAAACTATTCCAAATAGCAGACTGGGTGCAGTAGTCTCCTCGTATCACAATTATGTGACAATTGTGTAGAGTATATTTTTCCTCAGCCCGTATATAAAATTGCTTGCATTCTAGTTTGTGGAAACAGTGTTTCTGAGAACTGGAGCATGGATAGCTTTAGAAATGTAAAGGTATTCTGGTATCAAATTAGAAGTAGAAAATACTTTCTTGCATCATAGTCCACAAAGAAAGACTGTGCAAGAATTACCTCTTTCAGTGTAACAATTAGTAATACCCTGTCAAAGGAGGACAGACAAAAAGTTATTTCAGAGAGAAGGTGTGAAAGTTTTCTCAAGCTTCAAGCACTGTTTTGATTAGCTTTAGTATGTCTGGATAAATATTTTTCAAATATAAAATTCAAAGTAGAATTCCCCTAGAACACTTCATTTTTCTTCATCCCCATACCAAACCACTACTCTTTGCCCTTTCAAATAAATAATCTGTCCCTTTTTGCACAACACTCTTAATCACCTTAGGATTTGGGGGGCAGTGAGGAGTAGTTATTATACTTTAACAAGAGGAATATCTGCATGGTAGATAAAACCAAGAAAGCCAAATGTGTCAGAGGACTACTTCAGTATTCCTTGCTGACCCAGGAATCACAGAAATGGAAAAGCACAAAAGCTAATGTGTGAAAAATAAGTTGCAAGCATGCCAAAGATGACCTAATCTCTCCTTTTCTTCTATCTATCTCTTGTGTCATCATTCTTTTCATAAACATTCCCGTAATATTACTATATGACATGACCTATAGTAACATAAAAAGTGGCAGCATTAAACTCTGTTAATACTCGAAAAAAACTACACATACACATTCTAAGAGAATTAACTCCTCACTCTTTTACTGAAATTAAAACTAATTTTCCTGTTGAATCATTTTGCTCCCAAATTCTCTTTCAGATGCCACTTTTTCAATGCCAACAGATTATTTTTCAAAAGGGCAAGCATGTAGCTTTGTCAAAATGAAACAAAAAACCAGCAATATACTTGGTCTCCCAATTAATACATAAGCCTTCTAAATTAACAGTTCAGAACTCTTGACAATTTCAAAATGCACTTCATTTTGTGCATTTAATATGTAAAACTTCTTCATTTCAAGATTACATGCAAATTATGGAAATCTTTGTTAGGCAAAATATACTGAGAACATAAAGTGGGAGACAAACAAATTCACTGTCCTGCAGAAAAACATATTATGCAATAATTTTAAAAAAGTGTATAAAGGTGAAATGTGAACATTTCTCAAAATGAAAATGCTAAAAAGATTTTGAGAGGAAGTGCTGAAAAATTTCAAATAAAATATTTCTTTAATAATTACTGAGAGGAATCATTGTTTTCTTCTGATTTCCTCATAATATTTAAGAAATTAAGAGTAAGTTGATAGTGGGACTTTTTTTGTAATGCATTGCATATAGTATGGATTTTCATGTTTCAGGACTACGGGCCTTTTTATTTTAGTTGTGACATTTTAACTTGACTAGCTACTTGGATCACTCTCAAGTGGAGGCATTCTAATTTAGTAATTCAGCTGTAAGAAGAAATTAAGCAGGCTGTGCTTCAAGCTGCTTCATCCATCTTTGGTATTTCATCAGTTTTCATTGTGTTAAGCACCTTCTACAGGAAAGGTGTTCAGAACATGTCAGAATGTTGAAAAAGTTTCTTTCTTTTGGATAACAGAAGTTGGATTCTTGAAAAATTGGTTGGTTTTGGTTTTTTTTTTTTTTTAATAAAATAGCATGTCTCTCTCCCACTTCAGTGTCTCTGGGAACTAAACTGAACTCAACTCCATAACTTAACTCATCTGGTTAGGACATTTCCATGAGTTTCAGTAGAGAAATTTCCCTAAGAGATTTAAAAACAAACTAGTACAATGGCTACTCTCAATTCACTCTGTGTAAAATATCTAGTTTCTAAGAGTTTGATCTTTCATTTTAGCCCTACATTCATGTAGGCAGTTTGGAAGCTTTTTTGAGACAAGGTAAGTGAAACAGACGTTTCTGTTTGAAATATTTATCACAACACTTCCCACGATGGGGGCATGGGTTTAGAAAGAGCCCTGCACTATTTCAGATCGCAAGCCAATTTCCGTTTCACACGAGTGCTATCTAAGATATTGCCTATGTGTGTCCCCAGGGCTCCCACGCTGCCTGTTGGTAGGAGCCAAACCTTCATCAAAAGCAAAGAGATCACAGCGACTGAAGAGCTGTCACTCTGGAAAAACAGATGATTCCTGAGTTGCGGAGGTGAAACCTTGTGCCCACCTCCTGTGAGGCCACCTGACAGTTCTGCCAGAAGCCTGGGTGTCCTTTCACTCTATAAGTCAACCCCTCCACTACTGCAGCTGCTGAAATGTACGTCTGCTACATCAGCTCCAGCGCTGACAGCTGGAAGCACTGGGTCCAGGCAGTGCAGGACACATCTGGGGACGGTTCCCCTTCAAGACCCCAGCACTCTGGTAAATGCTCTGGGACCTGCAGGACAAAAAATAAAGCCTTGCCTTGCTATTTCAGGATCCAGTACTGATCTCCATATGCTACAGGGACAGTAAACTGTCTTTGTGTATGATTTCTGTACTAAGACGAGAAGTGTATTTCTCTCTTCCGAGAGAGATGCTAACAACTGAAGCCTCCAAGTTACGGGAAGCTCACTACACGCTTCCTTGAATACCTGCAGCAGAACCATGTCTCCTGACAACTAAAATTCGAGTCTGCTTTGCTACATACTCTTCACTTTTTAGCAAAATTGTGTGATGCCCCTTTCAAATGGGATGATAATTCCGCTTTGTCCCTACCATCGTTTCAAGTGTTAACAGTGTTCAGAGGAAGACTTTACCAAGAGAAGACAGTTGTATATCCAAACAGCAACACTATGCAAGTTGCAATATCATTCTGTGCCAGTAATAAAGATTGTATATTTATACTAAAACTAATCACTGCTTTCATGCTGCCCCCCTTACCTGAAGACGTGCTATACCTTCATTATCATAAATATAAATTTTTAAGGAACAAAGTCACCAATTTGCATTGGATGAAAAGTTATTAACATCGGATGCTTTCTGATACCTACGTCCCAATGAGATCTGAATTTTAGAATGAAAGACATTCTTTTTTCCTAGACCCAGAGATAAAAATAGGCTATAAATGTGAGTCAAAGAGGCTTGTATCAGATTGCTCAATATTCTTTTCTAAACTCTAGCTGAGGAATGACATAGTGAGTTTTGATCTCCTAGCCAGACTCTTCCAAAATCTACCTATACATTTCTAAGAAGAGGACAGCTGGAAAAAAAACCAAAACCAAACAAACCATCATGTGGTAATACAACTGTGACCATTTGTAAACCTTCTAGAACTGAGCATGTAACACAGAATCACAGAATCACAGAATATTAGGAGCTGGTACAGGAATATTATGTTACTGATCTCCAATTGCATGGGCTTTGCCATCATAAGGTCTCTCTGAGTCAGTTCCAGTAGGGCCAGGAATAGTCCCATTAACATCCCGCTAAGACTCAGAGTCACTAAACACCTCTCTTGCTTTAGAGGTGACAAACAGCCCACGTCAGCGAGCTTACCATCTGCATAAGTACAATCGGACATGTTCTGCATATTGCTTGCCTGTAATGCAGGACAGTCAGGAGATATGCACAGATCCATGTGGCAGGTCAGCCCTGGGACCGTGGTAAGAATCACAGCACCCTAACTCCAACTGCAGAGCTCTAACTGTCATGCTACATGTGAAAGATACCTCAGCTGTGGCAGGTTTTACATCAAGCCCCAAGGATTCCAGAACGTGGCTGATAACTGTGATTAGTATTTATTGTTTGCTGTGTACCGACAGCATGCTCGGAGCAAAAACTAAAGTGAAGACAATGCTTGCTGTAGAGAGAGGGGAGGGGAAAAACTGAACGTGACGGATAAAGAAATGAAAACAATTACAGATCTATCATGCTGGCTAAGAAACGGTGCAGTTACAAAAATAATAAAGTTAAATAATAAAGTTGCCTGCAGGCAATCTAAAAGGGATTTAATTATTTTTTAATTACTCAACTTGGATGAAAAACTATTCCCAGAACCAAGAGAATTAAACATTCTTTTGACCCTGGCATGAACTATATTGTAAAGAACTTTAATAGCACAGTTGTGTATCCATGCTTTGCTAATAATATATATGACATCACATCAGCCACAAACTAAATTACGTGAAACACATTCATAAATACAATGTGTAGTTGTGGTGTATTCAATGGCAAATACAATAAACTATACTTGACTATTAATTATGAGGTGTGGTACATGGTGCTTATAGATTTTACAGAAAAACAATTTGGTTTGGTGTTGGCTTTGTTAGTACTACTGAACTTCCCTCTCCTTTACAAATGAAACATTTTTCACCATATACTACCTATAAAACACAATCCAAAAAGCTCAGAGACACACACACACCCTTATTTTCTTGGCTGTAGATAGACATGATGGTGCTATTACACTGAAAAAAAAGATGTACATGTAGGCAGCCATTGCACGGCTGGCTAAAAGTCGCACTAAATCATGTAATCTAACAGCCACATCCTCGGTCTGTCTGTTTTTAAAAGTAGCCTTGGACTGACCTCTACAAATGCACACTGTTGGAAACACACTCACTGCTTTCTGTGAGGTCCTGAAGACAGCTGTCCTCAAGACAAGCATTAGTAGCTTCCAGAGTCAGCCTGCATTTTTCACTCCTGTAACTACAGCATCCTACCCAGAATCCCAATACGTTCCATGCCACACACTCAGGCTCCCCTCTGTTCTGACTTCACCCAGAATTAGGGATCCATTGATCCAGAACAAAGGACAGTCATACTCCAGGAGAGGAGTAATTTCAGGCATGTTCTCAAGAAAGTCTGAAGGAAGTTAAAAGTTTTTTGCTAGTGAACTGGAAGCCAAACTACCCTCTTGAGCAAGAGATGGCAGACAGCCTTAGTCCTCAAGAGTGCCACTGATCTTCGAAGTTTTCAGACAAAAAAAAAATATTTAAAAGCAACATACAGCAGAAATAACATGTTAATCCACAAAACCAGTTTCCTGTGACGTTACATGGATATCATTTTAAAAGGTGTATACAATATTCTGAGTATATGCAGGGACTCTTAGGTCAGATTACTTAAACATCTGTTTTGACTAAATATTAGTAAATGAATGACTGAAATCTTTACTTTAAAAATCAAAGTTTTTAAATGCGATACATCACAAAAATAGCACCAGAGTGGTTTCCTCTGATACTTCACATACTTTAGTAATTAAACTTCCCCGTCTCCAAAAAATGGATGTCTAATCAATCAGAATTATGAAATTGCAAGAAAATAATTTTTCATGGAAATTTAGTTGTTAGGTCCAAGAATACAGTAACAGTAGCTTTTCATGATGGGTCTAGACCAGAACATGGAAAACATAGACACAGAAAGCGAAAAGGCTCTAACAAATAATTTTCCAGCTTTTTTACTGGAAAAAAAAAATCCAACAAAAAAGTCTCACAACTGTTTGGTATTAGAGGCGTAAACTTTGTTTATTTCTTATCTTATTAAATATTATCACTTTATTTATGTTAAAACTACTAATTCAAACTAACTTTATTGCAGGAATAACGAAATAATTTTAATACTGTATAGAGGAAGGTTTTTAGTAACCTCTCTATCCTATTCCATACAATTATATTACAATACAATAACGTCGTTACATTTAATTATAGTGTCTAACTTCACACAGGAGGAATTAAAAAATTTTAAAGACACGTGTCCTATCTGTCTGCAATAAATACTCTACTGCTAGACAGCTAAATTGCCTGTCAAATAATTTCATGAAGCTTTGATGGGCACTTCTATTTTATGATGGTCTTTTTTTTTTTTTCTTTTTCTTTTTTACTTGCAGTAGAAATACCTTGGCAGAACATGAAACTACTTTAATGGTCCCCGTCTTTTGCCTCAGAAAAGAGTCTGGCATAACAATTAAGAGCACACACTTTCTTCAAACATTCTGGAAAAGTTCTGTTTACTATTTCATTTAGAAGAAAGACCCTGTAAATGTACTTATTTAAAATTATCTTTAAAGTTATGCGTGGAATTGAGCCTTAGAAATGCCTACAACCAGTTAAGGCTAAATATAAGCTTTCTGCATTCTTGTACTGAAAAGTTATTATCAACAAAAAAAAGAAAACTGTAAATTCTTTGTAAGGTCCAAAGCTGTGAAGTCTAGAAATAAAATTTTACATCACCTTTCCCAGTGACCACCAGCACTGTTTGACAGCCTAATATGGACCTTTGTCAGGCGAACAGGTAAAAGCTGCTTCTTACAACTTCCCAAGGACAGAAAGTTAAGGGACGCGTGCCTTTTGTCTCTGCCTCCTTTAGTCAGGTGGCAGCTCAAACTGATACAGGAAAGAGAATCATCAAAGTAAACCAGAAGCCTTCCCAACCATCTACATGGAGAACTTAGCTTTGACTACATAGAGGGTTTAGAGATTTGCATTTGAAAAAGCATTACCAGTCAGAAGAGATGGGTGAAATTAGTGCACACTGTAAAACATTAAGGTATTATTTTTCTATGTTTTCGTTGATTCATGATTAGTTATTATCAAAAAAGAATCAATGTAGCTAATGAGGTATTCTTTAATAATGATTATAATTTCATAAGGAAGAAATGTACTGTTCATATGTAAATGAGGTTTCCGGTTAATGAATAAAGCCAGTCAATCAATCAGCTCTGCGGAAGGAAAAATTATGAGTAACAGGTTTTTTTCAGTATGTCCTTTGTTCCTTGATTTAAGACAAAAAAAAGAAAATGAGTGGCTATTAATGTACTAGTGCGAAAAAGTTTATATTTTGTAAACAATTACTAGAAAAAAAAAAGGAAATCTGTCCAGTGGAACACAATGAAAAGTGTTTTAAATCCTGATTGAAATTAATCTGTAAGATTTTTGTGTGGAATGACATTCCAGTAGTGTACCTTAAAATACTGAAACAGCGCAGAGTAGTCATGATACTGAACCATACACTAACGTTTCCTTGGTCATATCAGTGATAAGTAGATAAAGAAAAGATTTCTTGAAAAATGTGTTAGGAGTAGCTATCTTTCTATTAAGCTGATAACTGAGCAGGAATACGGAAGTGTTACAATGCAGCCTAATTTTTAGTTGATGCATGTTTATAATGCCTCTGATTAACAGGGTTAATAACATTTTCCTAAGGCTCCTAAGTTTCAAGTAGATATGCAACCATTGCATACCAGAAAAAATTGTTTGGAACTTTAGCAAGTGAGTACGTTCCTTAGTAAAATGCAGTTGCAGCTTTTAATTTTCATCCCTCTCTCTGCACCATGATTTTTGCTTTGTTTCTGGTACCCACCACAGGTACGAAAGGAGGCTACTCACTGCACCCTACAGAACATAAACTCATCCTCCTCTACGAATCACACTCAGCCATGGGCCAGCTTTAAAAGTATTAGACTACCTTTTACCAAGAGGACATTGAGTGTAAAGCTCATGTTCAACAAAGCACTTAAAAGTGCCTTAAGAGATGTTAGAGGGCCTTGGAGAACAGAAAGTGGGAGGTATCATAGTTTGCAAGACCAAGTAGAGGAATGTAGGTAAGTTGAAAGTTCTTGTTCCTATGTTACTGCGATGACAGGAATTGGGGAAAAAAAAATAAGAGAGAGAAAATAAATATCATCAGAATACTTCTGATGCTTTACCTAGCAGATCATTTCAGCGTGTCAAAGGATATCTGATCTTCTTGTTCATGATCAAATTCTTAAATGCTGATTTAACTAAAAAAAAAAAAATCATCACCTTGTGGCCTCAGAACAAACACTGTGCTGTTGATTCAAAAGCTTTCTCTTCATATTCAGCTTATCATCACTGCATGTGACCACTCCATTAATATGAGCAAATGACATTTTTTGCATGTCAGTTGTCATAGTTCCACCTAAGATTTGCCTAACAGAAGGAGCGATCCTAACACTCTGAATTAATACATTCTGCATAAACATACTTTGTGTGCATGCTGAGTAAATCAGGTGCATCTGGGAAACACCTTATTTTCTGTGATAAATCATGAGCCAAGATGACATACTATCCTTAGGCTTCCTGCTTTGCAGCACTTCACATGCTACTTTACTTGTGAGCAATATATTCAATGTCTCCAGTTTGCCACGTGCTGTGCACCTATGGAGTTTATGCAGAAATCTCATCATTTCTTTGAATACTTCTGAGCAGAAAAAAAAAGGAGAATTTCTGGGGGAAACTACAAATACGGCTGACTGTAGATGCAGTGCAATGTATCAACAGCCAACATGGATTCACTAAGGATGTATCATCCCTGACTGTTTTGGATTTGCATGGCAAGGTAGTCGGGGTGCTACAGGGGTGGCAGCTGGGTTTTGATCAAAACTGCTTTATTTTTTCCTAAAACCTATATTAATTTCTAATATCTATTTTTATTTCTATAAGTAATTTTGGCAGATATATATGATGTAGTATATTGTTGCTGTATTTTGCATACTTTCAAACTAAATTTGTAAAAAATGCCCAATGGCTTATAAGCAAGGACATAACTGCAACAAGGTGGTTTGAAGCATCCTAGCAGCCTCACCCAATTTGATTTCACACAGGAATATATAGTTAATAAGTGTGCTTGAGCACTCCAGCTCACAAATAATAAAATATAATTAGGTGATTCAGATGTTGATACGAGATTTAATGATGCTTACAAAGTTTTTTTTCACAGATACTGAAACAAAATTTCTCCTTGGCAGATAAAAGGAAATATTGTTTACATATACATCTTATAGCATGAAGGACTATCTGATTTCTATTTACTCTAAGCACTTCTGAAAATGTATATCCAATCTTACTTCAGCTCATAAACCAATAAACACCAGAAAGATTAGCAAGGATGTTTCATTCTGTAACGGCCAGGTTCCCTGTGTCCACCCTTCCACTGATACCAATTTTTATACATGAAATAGAAATTGCAGGGGGAATTTTAAATTCACCACCCCCGCCCACCCCCCAGCTTGAATGCAAATAAAGCACTGGACAAGTGATAAAAACACTGCCTGCTCCAAGACTCAAGGCGATACTGTTGTGATGCAGCATTCTCCAGTTCTGTACAGACTGGAGCAGCAAACTGACAAGAAGGGCAACTGCCACAGGGACTGGAGTCAAAACCAGAACACCCATACTTAAAAACTACCCAATTTCCATTCAGGCTCCCTTACTGTAAAGGCTCAAACATGACAGCTGGGTTTACATTTCTGCAATATATTTACAGCATTCTGATTTCTACATCAGGAAGAAGTCACGTTTGACTGACCTAACAGCCTTTTATGAGGAAATAACCAGGTGGATGGATGATGGTGGCGCAGTGCATGTGGTTTTCCTTGATCTCAGTAAGGCATTTGACATTGTCTCACATAGCATCCTGGTGGGCAAACTGAGGAACTGTTGCCTGGACAGTAGAGTAGTGAGGTGGGTTGAGAGCTGGTTGAAGGGAAGAAGCCAGGGAGTTGTGATCAATGGGACAGAGTCTGGCAGTGGAGGCCTGTAATTAGTGGAGTCCCTCAGGGGTCAGTACTGGGACCAGCACTGTTCAATGTATTCACTGATGACCTGCATGAGGGAATAGAGTGCACAGTCAGCAGGTTTGCGGATGACACAAAGCTGGGAGGGGTGGTGACACACCAGAAAGGTTGTGCTGCCATTCAACAGGATTTAGACAAGCTGGAGAGCTGGGCAGGGAGAAATCCAAAGTGATTTAACAAGGACAAGTGTAGGGTCTTGCATCTGTGAAGGAACAACCCCAGGTACCAGTATAGGTTGGGGACTGGCCTGTTGGAGAGCAGTACAGGTGAGAGGGACCTGGAGGTCCTGGTAGATAGCAGGATGACCATGAGCCAGCAGTGTGCCCTTGTGGCAAGAAGGCCAATGGCATCCTGGGGTGTATTAGAAGGGGGGTGGCTAATAGGTCAAGAGAGGTCCTTCTCCCTCTCTACTCTGCCCTGGTGAGACCGCACCTGGAATATTGTGTCCAGTTCTGTGCCCCTCAGTTCAGGAAGGACATACAACTCCTTGAGAGAGTCCAGCGCAGGGCCACCAACATGATGAAGGGAGTGGAACATCTTCCTTATGAGGAAGGCTGAGGGAGCTGGGTTTCTTTAGTTTGGAGTAGACTGAGGGGTGAACTTATGAAATTTATAAATATGTAAAGGACAAGTGTCAGGAGGATGGAGCCAGACTCTTTTCAGCAATGGCCAGTGATAGGCCAAGGGGCAACGGGTCTAAGCTGGAACATAGGAGGTTCTATGTGAAAATCTTTTCACTGTGAGGGTGACAGCACTGGTACAGGCTGCCCAGAGAGGTTGTGGAGTCTCCTTCTCTGGAGACATTTAAGACCCATCTGGACACGTTCCTGTGTGATGTAATCTAGGTGAACCTGCACAGGAAGTGGGGTTGGACTGGATGATCTTTGAAGGTCCCTTTCAGCTTCTAACGTTCTGTGATTCTGTGACTTCTAACCCAAATAATTCTATGATTGTAGCAGCATTGGAAATCTTTGCAAGTGGGAATTTAATTTTTTTTTAATCTCTCAATTTCCTATAAGAATTACCTAATATCAACAGAATCTTTTTTTTTAAGCCCAAAGTAGAGCTGATAATACTACGAATATTTCAGAAGCTCGAGTTTTCTTGACAAACATAACATTTTCTTCTGTATGAGCAATATGAGGGAGAAGGCAATAACTGTTGAGCACTGCAAATATACCCTGTTTCTGTTTAAAACAAAAAATATTAGAAAAGTAAAAAAAAAAAATCTAGTATTTCCTACATTTGACTTCATACCCTAAGGATCTTCTCCTACACCTTTCCCACCCCCACCCCCGCCTTTTTTGTTTACCTGACTTCTCCACCTGGATAATTTAAAGATGGAAGCTTTCCACTTCCGCCTTCCAACACTACTGGGATCAGACCTGAAGCTGTCTGGATCTAAAACAATGACTCAGACACAATGTTAAATGATTGTAACATAACCTGTACTACTATTTTTAGAAAATTATTAGACTGATTCCTCTGCAATATTAACATATGCACACACAAATTATTTTTTATTTAATAGCCAGCAAAATGAGAAGTCTATAAATCAAATTTATTACACACTTCTGTAGCCTCAAGCAGATGAGCACAAATTAAATTTTATATTAATCTGCTTGAGTAGTTAGCACACAATTAAGATCTTGAAGAATTAGGCTGGTGGCAATAAAAATATATAAGAAATTTATTTAAATCTTGGGATTTAACAGCAGTTTGTGAATGAGTTTGTATGTAATCTAGCATCACTGGATACCAGCTTGATATAAAAATAGACCAGGAGGAGAAATGAGTGATGCACTGGATATGCAAAGTGTTTTTTCCTTTGTTATTTGTTCATGCAGTTTCACAACTACTACCATTCCAGTTAGAAACTATATCTGCTTTGCTTCACAAAACAAGAAAAGAAACAGCTCTACAAATGTTAATAGTACCCTAGACCCTCATAGGCTGTGAGCACATCTAGACCCAAGGAGACTTAATAAGGAAATCTTTCTTATTACAGCTGTGACTGTTTTGATCCAGTGTTAGAATAATGACTAAAGATACAAAGGCAGAAATATTTTGTCAAAGAAACCGAACGTCTTTTGAATTCAACATGTTTCCTTGTTTTTTAAATTTTCTTTTCAACTGAAGGCAATGATTTTGCAGATCTTACAAGTAAGAATAGTGTATTATAATTCTAAGAAGTAGACAAATAATTGATAATAAAAGTAAGCATAAGAATGTTACTTACCTTGATCTTCAATATACTTCCACTATTCTTTGCTCTTGGGTTAACTCCCAAATAGAGTATTAGAAAAAAAAAAAAAAAAAAAAAAAAAAAAAAGAAGGCCTCAAATATAACTTGGTTCTGGAATTTTTACTTTCCAACTGCAGCACAATTGTGGGTCTCTGACTGACACATTGATTTATTCCCAGCAAGGGTCCTGTAATTAATGTGACCTTTTGATAAGGTGGGAGATATGGGGTGAGACAAGTGCTCTCATGAGAGCTATTAGCAACTTCTGAGCAATTGCTAGCATTAGAGAGTTATCTTTTTTTAATACAGTTTGGAAGATAATTGACAAACCATAATAATGAGTTTATATAGGGAAGGAAGGAGAGCATAGAAGAGGTGCAAGAACTGTTAATTACTCAGAAAAAGGTAAGATTTCACCACTACATTAACTGTGGCCTCGGGAATACAATTATTAATTCCAATAAATATAAGAAATCATAGAGCCAGAAAACAAAAAAAAAAGTAAAAAACTTCATCTATCTTAACTTTGCCTTTACACAGCATAACAGGTGTTTTTATTTCTTCTTGTCAGATGGTATTTTTAACAAGGGAGTTTTCTCATTTCCCTTCCCATCTGGTTCTGCACACAGTGATATAACATAATTCCAAAATGACAAAGTTGTACTAATGTTATTTGAAGATTAGTTCAATAACACAGTAACTAACCTGTTATTTGATAATCAAGATCCAGCAAACCATTCATGACCCCAAAAAAAAAAAAAATTAAAGTTGCAATTATTTTTGAAACTCAAGGTGAGACTGAGCTGACCTATCAGTAAAATAAAAGCATGAAAATCTGTGACTTTGTTTCTTTGGCAAAAAGAAACCTGAATATTTAATATGTTCACATATACATGTCCAAAAAAAAAGTTTTGTTTACAGTTACTGGAAATATATGCATCTAGAATATGAATTATCTCATTATAAATAGAGTCTGTGCAGAACACAAAATGGCAGAAAGGGCTGTAGGAGTGTAAGAAAAATGCAGTGGAGGAAAATGTGAGGAGACCGCATCTGGATCTAAATGGAACAGTATGCTATGACCATAGCTGGGACTAATATGATAATCGAAAAGGGAAAATAAAAAACCCTCCAGCCTCCACTATGTATGGATTTTTTAGTATTCAGACTACCTTTGCGCTTTTTCTTTCTCATTTGCAAGTTACAGTCTGGATCCCAAAGCAAATAATTTGGTTTAACACATCATGATAAAATTTTGTGGACTGAAAGAACTGCAGAATTTTTCAGCATTTCTCCAGTGCTAACTTCAACAGTGGTCGTGGATTGCTAGTAGCAAGTGGCGATAGATTATTCAACAGAAACTTACCTGGGGAAAGATTCTTCTGAGCAGTGGGTCATTATGGAGTTGCATACAAAATTTAGTCAAAGCAGGAGGCAGTGAGGCGAACGTAGTTGCAGATAGTATTTATCTCAATAGACGGAATAAAGCAGGTGATAACTTTAGTACCAATGAAAAAAGGGGGCTGCTGATAAAAAGTGAAAGCTTTTTGGAATTCTGAATTTCTCCAAACATTTGGAAAAATAATCATCTATGTCACCTCAGATTCTCTGATAGTACTTTCATTTTGAAATTATTTGGCAGACTGCACTGTGTTTCTGTCATTGTAGAAAATTAAAATTTAAGTCATTCTCATAATTTAAAAGTAGCTGTGCATAACCCACCAGTATCTCTCTATAAGGCATCACTTCACCCTGCAAAATTTTAGCCAGGTGTTTTAGACTTCATGTGTGTGTTTGTGCTTGCACATAGACACATAAATACATACTTTAACACTTTTTGGTTTTACCTAAATACATCTTAACAACACAATTGTTATGAGGGAAATATTTCTGTTATTGATTTCTAAAATCTCAAACTGAGCCTCACACATTCTTTTAAAAAGAAATTTTAATAATCTTGTTACCAGCGCCCCCTCCCCTCAACATCTCTTCCCTCACCCAATCTCCTTTTCTCGACCGTCTGATTTAGAGAGAGTGAGGCTGCAGCCATCAATACTGACAGAAACTGGTTGTTACAATTCCAGCCCTCTGAAACAGGTAAGGTATTTAGCCATTGATTATGGAGCAGTCAGCACTGCATCTAGAATATTAAGTTAAAGAAATGTAATAATGTGCAATAGCTTCAGGAGAACTGCCAAGAAATCTATCAGGGATGTGATCATCTACTTCTGTGAAAATCCTAGACATGACTGAATCTATGTTCACATGCCAGGCAGATACTAGAGAGTATAAGAAAATTCTCTAGTTGCCTGAAAGCCAGCAATTAACATCAGTACTTCCAAGTTTTTCCACTTTGACCAGAAAATGAACATGGTCATGTACCACTGCACATTACTTTTCCTTTTAACTCCTAGTCAGCTTTCTTTGCTGGCGTGCTGCATCCAACTGCAACACCAGAGATGGGATCAGTGCATGCTGAAATACCAAGTACAGATGCAAACGTGGCACACCAGCACTTATGCCATGTGTGTATGTCCTTTGAAAGCTGTCATTGTTTTCTCCCAGCTGGCAACTAAGCACCATGCAGCCACCCACTTGCTCACTCCCAGTGATAGGCGATAGGGGATAGAGGATAGAGGATAGAGGATAGAGGATAGAGGAGAGAATCAGAAGAGTAAAATTGAGAAAACTCATGGATTAAGATAAAGACAGTTTAATAGGTAAAGCAAAAGCCACACAGACAAGCAAAGCAAGGCCAGGGATTCATTCCCCAATTCCCATGGACAGGTAGGTGTTCAGCCACCTCCAGGAAAGTAGGGCTCCGTCATGCCTAATGGTGACTTGGGAAGACAAACACCATCACTCTGAACAGACACCCTTCCTTCTTCTTCCCCATCTTTACATTGCTGAGCATGACATCATATGGTATGGGATATCCCTTTGGACAGCTGGGGTCAGCTGTCCCGGCTGTGTCCCCTCCCAACTCGTTCACCCCCAGCCATTCTGCTGGTGCGGGGTGTGAGGAGCAGAAAAGGCTTCATCTGTGTGTAAGCACTGCTCAGCAGTAATGAAAACATGTCTGTGTTATCAACAATGTTTCCAGCACAATCTTGAAACAAAGCCCCATACTACCTACTGCGAAGAAAATTAATGCTATCCCAGGCAAAACCTTTCCTTATTTTTTTTTCTGGAATGAGCATAATGCAGGTAATTCTTCCTTCTCTCTAAATACCCATAAGTTCCCCTCTCTCCTGTGCAAGAGAGCTAAGAAACTGGAGATGGTGAATGTCTCTGCTCAGCAGGCTGATGTAATGTGCTCAGCACGCAGCTGTAGCCACAACTGGTGAACACTTAGCGTGAGTGTCGGATAGCTTGAGGTATGTGCATCAGCTGAAAGTCATCACTCATGGATATCGCAAAGGGTCCAAACCACTGATATAAATCAGTGCAAAACAGCACTGACCAACCACATCTGTATCACCAGTGGCTATTGAAGTCCTGCATGAAAGTGCAAATCACAGAGAAGATCATGATGTCTACCTGAGTTGCAACTGTTTGCGGTCACACCTACATGCTTTGCATTAACAAAGGTCCCCCTTCTTTAGTACATTCCATTGAAAGCAATAAGAGGTTTTGTAGGGAATGAAGTCTGCATTAGTTGCTATTTACCATTCTGTATTAAATATAAATTTATTTTTTCTAATTTTCTTTATGTTATATAATATTTTACAGTTATTTGTTCTTTATATTTCTATAACTATTTAATTACTAAAGACATAAAACACAAATACAGGCTGGATAGAGAATGGATTTAGGGAAGCCCTGAAGAGGACTTGGGGGTGTTGGTGGATGGGAAGCTGAACATGAACTGGCAACATGTGCTGGTAGCCCAGAAAGTTACTCACATCCTGAGCTGTATCAAAAGTGTAGCCAGCGGGTCAGGTGAGGTGATTCTGTCTCTTTATTAGACTGTCTTGAGACTCTACCTGGAGTACTGTGTTCAGCTCTGGGGTACCAAAGAGAAGAAGGACATGGAAGTGTTGGACCAAGTCCAGAGGAGGGACACAAAGATGCTCAGAGGGCTGGAGCACCTCTCTTATATGGACAGGCTGAGAGGCTGTCCATATAAGGGGCTTGTTCAGCCTGGACAAGACAAGGCTTTGGAGACTTTACTGCAGCCTCCTGGTACCTGAAGGGGCCTACAGGAAAGCTGGAGAGGGGCTAGTTATCAGGGAGTGAACTGATAGGACAAGGGGGATTGCATTTAAACTGAAGGACAGTAGGGATTTTACATATTAGGAAGAAACTCTTGCCTGTGAGGGTGGTGAGGCCCTGGTACAGGCTGCCCAGAGAAGCTGTGGCTGCCCCCTCCCTGGCAGTGTCCAAGGACAGTCTGGATGGGGCTTTGGGCAACCTGATCTAGTGGAGGGTGTCCCTGCTCATGGCAGGGGAGTTAGAACTAGATGATATTAAGGTCCTTTCCAACTGAAATAATTCTATGATTGTATATGTGTTTTATGTGTATATATATATATA